>JACEGR010000859.1:0-210621 GCA_014170235.1 Listronotus bonariensis | reverse complement strand
TTAATTTTTAAAAAATTGATCGTACACATAAAATTTTGGTTATCAACAAGGTTTTTCCCCATTAATACACCCCTCTGCTAAAAGAAACATTAATAATTCTTTTTTAGTGTAAAATTGGGCCTTTACCTTTTTAAGACAAGCAATAAATACAACTCCCTAAACTGATAGGGAAATGCAAAGTTTCAGACAGATGTGTGAAGGTCGCTTTCTATTCGGATCTTAGACCATTAACCCTTTATACCTCGCGTTTATTTGTAATTTTTTTATCGAAATCGTGCGTAAAGTTTTCTTTTACGCACCCCAAGCAGCAAGCTGACGTCGTATTGACGTCTTTTTAGTCATTTTTGGTCACATTTGGTCAGCAAAGACGTCATAAGATGACGACAAAATGACGGTAAATTGACCTCCCTAAGTCACAGACAAAAGACGTCCCGTTAATGACGTCTTTAAGATGACGAAAAATTGACGCATATACTTTTTTAAAAACTAAAATGATACGATAGTTTATTTGAAAATTGAAATAGGAAAAAACTCCTTACTGCTTGCAATTTCCTTGCACTGCAAGGTCGTTTTTTCGGGACACAGTCCAACCTGGGGATGCAGATTTTTACAATACCCGAAGATATTTCTTTCGAAGTTAATTGAGATCACCAACCGCAGAGCGGTCTCGAACTATTTTGGTCCCATCGGTACGGTGTAGGCGATAAAAAGATATTGAATAAACGTGGTAGTTTATTGTCCATTACGCCATCTATCGGTAGAGTTTTTCCTATTTCAATTTTGTAAAATTATTAGTCTTATTTTTCTGTCATATGATATTTCGGTTCGATTTTGACACGAATCATATAATGTCACAAAATTTTTCTGGCGGGTTTTTAAACATGACGTCATAATTTTGGTCTGATGACGTTTTATATGACCAAAATTACCAAAAATGACTTAAAAATGACGTCATAATGACATCAGCTTGCTGCTTGGGACGAGTAAAAAAGTGTTTTACCTAGAAGGTGTAATTTGAGGTTTGCAGACATCTTAAAGGTCGTGCACATATTTGAATGTGTTCCCAGTATATGCTGAGGATACATGATTGACATATCTTGTACAATAAGAGCTCCCCAATCTCCACCCTAAAAAAATTATATTTTATGTTAAATTAAAGTTGTACTAAGATATTAGTAAAGGGGGAAGCAACGTTTTGGAAAAAGAATTTTAGGTCAGCTGATTTTTTGATATGTTGTTCTCCTTCCTCTTCTGGGTGAACCCTGGGCTGTCTGGCTGGCGGTAGTGGTTGCGTTTATTAGTTCGCATCCTACCTGTACAGGTAATAATCCAAGGTTTTAAAAACATTTTTAAAAACCTTATTTTCAAATCCTTTTCTTTAGATAGATTTACCAAACATATTTTTTTAATGCCAGACACTTTTATCATTGCTAATTATTATACAGTCGTTTCCCTCCTAACTTCTGAACAGTTCCTTATATTTTAATGAAACATGGAACGATATATATGACCAAGGTCTGCATTTTTTTACCATATCAGTGTCAGCTCTAAATGTCAAGGTCACATAGCGCCAAAGCAACCGCTACCGCCAGCCAAACAGCCGAGGATTTACCAGAAAGAGGAGGAAGAATAACATATCAAAAAATCAGCCAACCTAAAATTCTTTTTTTTCCGACGTTGCTCCCGGACTATATGTAAAACAAACCAAAAATTACGAAAATACGCAAATACCGACGTTTTTCACAAGCCTAAATATTGGTGTTTTTTTTTATATATTTATGGATAATGAAAAATATATAATCTGATGAGATCCCAACATTTTCCACAAGCCGAAATAATATCCGTATTTTTTGACATATTTAAAAATGTATAGCCGCTTCCCCCACCGATAAAAAGGTATACATTATATCAGGGGTCTCCAAACTACGGCCCGAGGGCCACATCCGGCCCGCGGACAGATTTTGTCCGGCCCGCGGAGAGCTAGCATACTTGAAAACTCCTTTTAGAGAACAAATATTTTTTATAGCAAATTAAATTTAGTTTACTAAAGTATTCTAATTTTATGTTGAATAATTATTAATATGACATCTACATTGATATGGTCATGGGCTAACAGTTAGCCGCTAACTCATAACATTGTTGTAGGTTTATTGTTATTGGTTTTGTGATAAGTTGGATAAAGAAACACAGACATGTATAATATGCAGAAAATTTACCTTCAGTATATAATAACTAACAAATTATTGAAATGAATCCAACTAACATTTTATACATTTTAAATAAACACATAACTTATAACAAACATAATGACATATGAAATAGTAATAAGATTTATGTAATTGAGATTTTCCACTGACAATAGTTTGTAGTTGTTGACTAATTTTACTTGTATCAATTATCCCACAAAGAACTGCTGCGATTAGCTTTGAAAATTTTGGAAAGTTTGGTAGAATTATAAAAACATCCGATTGGCTATACCAAACTTTAATGTCAACTTCCTTATTTTAAAGGAAACACCCTGTATATTATTTATTTTCTGGATCCTGCGTAAAATGCATAAATACAATATCGTCGGTTTAAAGGTAAAAGCCACTAAGTATAATTTTGTTAAAAAAATAGTTCAAACATTTTTAAGTTATTTATAGTAAATGTTTTTTACAGAAATACTTTATTAGTTACATATATGAAATCCAAAAATTTTTATTGAAATAATATACATAAAAAAGATTCTTATTTTTTTCTTTTCATCACAATTTTTGTATAAAATCGTTATTTCCTGAACCATTAAATGTCACTTAGTGAGTTTAACCTATAAACCGACGATATGTATAACTGTATAATGTCATATACAGGTTGATCATTTTTATGTCGGCACTCTTGCTAACTTCTTTAATATTGGTATTACGAAGTCGGTTTAATTGGCAAAGTAGTAGCATTTTTCCGCTGATTAACTTGCTGTCAACAAAAATACAATTAAACATCGGGTTTAATTTATTGCAAAAATTTACTTTGTTATGGAACACCCTGTATATTATATCACTATTTGAATAACCCATCAAAGACCATTAAAAAATGTCCTCATGTGTTAAATTCAATTTTTAATAGTTTCGGAAATATGGCCATCCTCGGGAATTTGATAGTAAACTGCCATTTTTTAAATAGAAGACCCTGTATATTGCATTACCATTAAATACATATTTTTAAAACCTAAAGAAAATACCCCGTGTAATATGTCTATCCCCTATAGTTTTGGAAATCCAGATCCAAAAATTATAGTTAAATTTTCATTATTTCTATAGCTTCAAGCATACATAATACTTTGGCCACTATAAATTAAAAATGAATACCTAGTAAGTAACTCCGTTAACGGTGTAGTTTTAAACCAATAAAATATATTTTTATTGTGGTTACTAGGGTAAGTGACTTTTTAAACCCCTTTAAATTAATGGTGATGCAATATACAGGATGTTCTATTTAAAAATGTCAGTTTACTATCAAATTCCTGAGGATGGCCATATTTTCGAAACTATTAGAAATTGGATTTAACACGGATATTTTTTAAAGGTCTTTGATAGGTTATTTAAATAGTGATATAATATACAGGGTGTTCCATTAAAAAGGATTTTTTTAAATAAATCAAAAACTCGATGTTCAATGCTTTTTCTTTGGCAGCACGTTAATCAGCCGAAAAAATGCAACTACTTTGCTAATTTAACCGACTTCGTATCTCCAATAATAAAGAAGTTAGCAATAGTGCCGACTTAACAATGATCACCCTGTATGTACCTAAGTCCACGCGATTTTACTGTATAAGTATTTCAGTACACACAACCAATCCCAAAATAAAAATGTGCTTAGTCGCATAATAATGACACTTCATTATAACAACCAACCAAAGTTGGGTTGTATTCGAATACTCAGTATTCTGAATAGTATGCAGAATACATTTTGCCGGTATTCGAATAGTATTCGAATACATTTGTGTTTGGTGTTTGGTATTCGGTATTTCGGTAGTAAAAACTATTCTGGATTCTGTATTCGAATACTTTTCAAGTATTCGACGAATATTTTTTTGAGTATTCGAATACCGGAATGTCTAAGCAGTATTAGAACATCAAAAATTGACATGAGTAGAGTACCAAAAGGGAACAAAAGTAGGGAAAAATAAGGTGAGGACCCTTTTTTTGTTTGGTATTTGAATCTTTTTTTTCCAGTTTTCAAATACCGATTCCAGGGATCGTAAATACCGAGTATTCGATACTTTTTTTCTTCGAAGTATTTTAATATTCGGTATTCGAATACTTTTTTACGGTATTCGTATTCGAATACCAATTTTCTGTATTTTACCCAACTCTGCAACCAACATTAGTGTTAATATTTATTATTTAAACCCATGATACTACACTCAAATAAATATAAACATTTCTAAATTAACTCTTTATGTCGTTATCTTTGCTAATAGCAATAATTTTTAACTAGCCATACTAAAAACCATGACATGACTAAATTAACCAAATTTTTAGCTTCCTAAAAATCCTAATTTTTTTACCCCAATTAGAAAATATCTTGAAAAAATTCCTAAAATTATTATCTGCCAATTTTTCTCCAATTACTTCTTAAACATCCTGTATAATTTATTAGCTTTTCTATTGCCTTTATTTTTATTATCCTAACAAGGTATAGTATTTTCTGTTTTAGGATTCTAAATGAAATAGGTTCAATTTATTTAGGAAAGTTTATAAAAATGCAGTACTTATTATTATCCCCCTGTAATTTCTGTAATAAAATTAGGTTGTAAGCAAACTTGCGAAAATGTCCCTAGAGACCGATTTGGGTAATATAGCTATGAGGTAAATTTTTTTTTAATTTTGTAGATTTACGACTTAAAAGTTCTTATAAAAGTTAAAGGTGCCCACTGCTCCATTTACCCTGGATAATTTTTAAACAACCTGTATAATTTATTTGTTTAATTTTAGTGCATTTATTGTTGATATCTTTATTAATTAACACAATAACCGCCATTTTAATTATTTTACTACTGTTTCAAGTGAAAGTACCAAAATTTATATAAACAAATTTGCACAAATGCAATCAGAGCCGTACGCAGGGGAGGCTATTGCCCCCCTTCAGAAGCCCAGAAAAGACACCTCAAAAATGGCTTGTTTGCCGCTTTGTGGTTTTTCTGCTCCCCCATTCCCCCAAATCAATTTCTGCGTACAACTCTGAATAGCAATAGTTTTAAATAACCCAATGTAATTTTTTTATTAACCAACTTTTATTCAGTTAAATTTTTTTTTAATTTTGCAAATTCGGAATAACTTTCTATTTACTTAAAAATATGACTTGTGCACTTAACACTCTGTATAAAGTAGTGTGGTAATGTTTAAAGAGTTAGCCACAAGCAGCTTAAAGTCATTTTTTTCTCCTAACAAATAATAAAAAAAATAGGTTAAAATAAAAGAAAAATTTGGGCAGTTGAATTTAAAAATGAATAAAACAGGGTGACAGGGTTTATTTGTTGGTCCCCACTTACTAACACTATTTTTTTAATCTCATATTCGGGACCCAACATGTTTGGTTTCCAAACCCCCAGAATTATGGGCCCTAGGCACATGCCTAGGTCGCCTAGGCCTAGATCCGCCCTGCTCCTAAGTCAAGACTGAAGCTACTTTAATTTTTTTTCAGAAATATCGAAATAGTTATTCTCACGACGATATATGCAATAATGTGGTTCATCGTAAAAATCGAATCCGATCCCATTGAACCTAGTACTGTGCCATTCGTCTTAGAATTTATCGGATGCAGATAATCCGGTTCTAAATTCTTTTAAATTTGACAAAGAAAAGTATATAAAATGACAAAGAAAGCCAACAAATCAAAATAAACTTTTAACCTTACTTTTAATAAATGTCATTTAATTTCAGAAAATAAGACAAAATAATAACGCAAACCACTAAAGAAACACTATCACAATATTTTAACAAATATTTAAGCTTATTTTATTTCCAACTATTTCGTTTCTGCACTTATCAGCTGTTTTACTTAACTATCAATTTAAAACCCTTTTAAAACCGTGAATATCGTATTAATTTAACCTCCGATCTGACTGAACTCTAATCAAATCGCCTGAAAAACAGAATTTACTTATGGCGTTCAATCCAATCCCTCAATCTAAAACGTGTATATCGCAATTTTTTGTCAGATTAAGTTTTATCATCAATCTTCATTGACATAATAAACATAAAAAAACGTTTTATCTTTTCTCTTTATCACAAATTTTGTATAAAATCGTTGCTATTCTCTAAACCATAAAATGTCACTTAGTGAGTTTTAACTTTAAACCGACGATAAGCGGAAGCGGCGCTTTAACCCAGCCTATCAATGTCAAATGTTTCGGGTATCATAAAGGGTGTGTAAGGGTTACAGTCATGAAATCATAAGAATTAAACACATGTTTCGGGTATCGGACTAGGCGGGTTTTTGACACAATGTTTAAAAATTGCATGTAAAACATTGTGGTAATCTTGAACAACAAAAAAGTGACGCGTTCGTCCAGTACACCACCCCAAACATTTGACACTGTCAGGCTGGGTTAAAGCGCCGCTTCCATATATGGCGGTATGAATATTCGTAGTAGACTCGTCTAAAGGAACCCCCCTAAAAAGGTTTTAAAAATGTTCTTATCATGAAGTCTTTTTCATTACTGGCCCAGGGAATAATTTTTTTTTGAGTTGCTACTGTTTTAATAATGATGTGCAATATGTACATATACAGGGTGAGTCAGAAGTCTGACAAAGCTCATTTACTCGATATTTATAAAACCTTTTCAATTTCTTTTGTGGGTTTAGAGCCAGGCATAAACTTTATATTTTAAAAATATACATAAAGTTATGTTTTTTTTTAAATGGAACACCCTGTATTTTATATTTTTGTTTAATTCTTCTTTACATTCTAAGACTTTTTTGTTATAGGTTATATGGGGTTAAAGCTTTATATTTAGGAGATGTAGTTTCTATTTGAAAAATAGAAAATTCAAGGCATTTTTCATGTTGCTACCATTTTCCCAGTTTCAAAAGTTTTTGAAGAAAATATTAGTTTTAAATGAGACATCCTGTATTTTTTTTTGATTATTGCTTCGGGTCTTTAAATATTTATACATTTACTTAGAGTTTCCTATGCCTAAGTCAAGTACTATATGCAATATTTTAAATTTTCTTTTTGTTTAATATTAGTTTTGAAGTTAAATTATGATATCCGTAAAAATCATCTTAGACTGAAACTAAAATAAAAAAAAAAAATATTGCAGAAACTACTTTATTTATTCATAGGGAAACCCTTAGGAAATGTATAAATATTAAAAGGTCCGAACTAATGATCAACGATAATACAGGGTGTCCCATTTAAACTAATATTTTTTTGAAAAAAAAGAAAACTAAAAATATTGCAAAAAGTACTTGACTTAGGTATAGGGCAACCTTAAGGAAATGTATAGGTATTAAAAGGCCTGAAACCAACGGTAAAAAAATAGCGGGTGTTCCATTTAAAGTAAGGAAGTTTTGAAGGTTTTAATTTTTCTAGGTTTACCACGTTTTCTGACACCCTGTACAATCAAAATACATTTTAATATTAAAATTTACAAATATATTCTATTTAGTTATTTCCTGCCAAGACAACCTAAAAAAATCAAAATTGGGAAAATAGTAGCAGTATGAAAATGTCCTTAATTTTCTATTTTTCGAAAAAAACTACAATATCTCCTGAATTAGAAGATTTAACCCCATATACCTATGACAAAAAAGTGTTAGAATGTAAAGAGGAATTAAACAAAAATATAAAATACAGGGTTTTTCATTAAAAAAAACATAACTTTGTGTCGTCACGCTTTTATGAGCGAGTAAATGAGCTTTATCAGACTTCTGACTTACCCTGTATGTATATTATACCAGTATGGGAATTTGCTTTGAAGTAAAATATTTTTCATGCGCTAAGCAGATTGGTAAAGGTCACCTCTAATTATAGACTGGATTTAAGAAGTTTTTGTTTATTTTTATTGCTAAATATTTTGTTTATTAACAAAAATGCTATCTCATGTTTTTTTGGCATGACTAGTCCAAATTACTCCTATTAGCAAAGATAGCGATTATATGGTAGTAATTTAAAACTGTTTATTTTTATTAAGAGTTTTTAGTATCATTGCTTTTAATTAAATATTAAGTATTATCACTAATGTTGATAGTAATAAATGCAATGTCACTATTATGCCACTAAGCATATTTTTATGCTAAAATAGATTGCTTGTAATGATGATACTTAATAACTCATATATCTCTTGCCATTTCAAAACTTCCTTGGACAATTTTTGCCAAAACGTGGCGAGAAGATTGTTTAAAGCGACGGGAAAGAAAGATTGACGCGTCATTCAATCAGGAAAATTTTTTGAATAGGCGCTCTTTGTTTAATCTTTACCTAATAGTGTTTAACACACAGAAACTTAATTGAAAGCATCAAACTAACATGATGTGTATAGGAGTAATAATGTATTTTATTTTATTTTATTCTTCGTTAGAGGCACTTAAACCTTTAAAATTATTAGATTAAGTCTATATTCTAGCAAACTAATTTACCTGAATATAAAACTTTTCAAAACCAAGTCTGACCATCAAGTTTTTAAATATTTGAGCCATTCGTGATGCTGATAATCCTGGTTTATTTGTAGCTTCAGAAAATCCGTACCCGGGTAAACTGGGAATTATTACTTCAAATACCACTTTTCTTCCTAAAAACAATTACAATTTATAAAAAATATATTGGGTGACACAGGATGTTGTTACCCCCATTATTTTTATAGTTTTTAAGAAATACTAATAAAAAGTTGACAGAATATTTATAGAATAAATTGACATTTTTTAATAATGAAGCTATTTTACTTTCACGCTTAGTCAGACGTTCCATTTTTGTAATAAATCATTAAATTTTGTAACTTTAGTTTTTAATGTAATTAATAAGGCATAATTCAAAATTTTTAAAACATTTTAAATAGAGACACCCCTATAAATAAAATATCGCTTAAAAATGACATATCACAACATATTACCTATTAATAGATATTAATAATACGCGCACATACGTCGGTATCGGACGGACGGTTTTTTTTTTTTTTTTCACCTTTTCGGGGTCATCCCACCCAGGTCCGACGACCGCTCCCCTAGGTGGTGCACTGCAGCCTGAAGGCTTATTGTACCTTGACCCCTACTCCTTCTCATTCACACACCATTCATTCCATAACTTAGATGGTTGTTGCTCGGTCCGCATCCCCGAGCAGAGCAACACCGTGTGCCGCTGCCCGAAACACCGCTGTCGCCGGACACCCATCTAAATTATGGGCGCGCATTTCACTGCTTAACTCCGGTGATCGACGTTTGCCGATACAACCGAAGCCGCCACAAGCGCGCCGGACGGACGGTACTGATCGGAAAAAATAGTTTTAGTAAAATTAAATTAAAAAGTGCATATAATATGTGCACCTTTTGCGTTTTTAAAACTTGTATTAAAATTTGATCATTCCCGTGTCATATGTACGACACAGGTCAGAAATTGCGTTATTTGACAAGAATTTAAGCCGATTATTACCGCAGGATTTTAACCCAGTGGTTTTATACTCCGGGTGAAAAGGCGCTAACTTTTAATATTTACTTATGGTTTACCCATTACTTGCATGTGCGTGTGTGTCATTTAATTTCACTAAAACTATTTTTTTGATCCGTACCGTCCGTCCGATGCCGACGTATGTGCGTGTACCTTTAATATTTGTTAAGTTTTATTTGCTTTAAGTGCATAGGCGCAATTTGCTTCGGTTTTTAAGAGAGGCTGGAGTGTTTGTAGTCCCGAAAGGTATGAGGCAAGCTTCGAGACTTTGCAAAAAATTAGGGAAAGATAAAGGGATCTATTTGTCATTACTGCCACAAAAATGACCTACAGTTAGGTAAAAGTGGCACTATTGACATAAAAATCGCTTTCTCTTATCGCTTTTAGGTTTTAGTCAAATAAGTTTCGGCTTGGATACTGGAAATTTTGGGTGGGGGAGTAATTTTGTCTAATTTCCTTTTATAGCCCCCCAAATTGCACCTATGTTTAAGTGGCACCAACTTCAAAAGTAATGAATTTTAAATAGTAACTAGGTTCTTATACAGTGTGTTTCCTAACTACGGTAGGAAACTTTAAGGGTGATTTCTTATGTCTTTTTATAAGAAAAAGTTCCTATTAATATATTATGTCCGGACTTGCTTCATTTATGAAATACAGGACGTTAACTTAGGAATCCTTTGACCAATTTAGACAAAATTTTAGGACACTTATTTATTGTAATAAGATGCTTGTAAACCTTTAACTATAATGACTTTATTGAGTCCAATAGTGTCTTAGTGGACACAACAGCCAATATTATTAAGGGAAAAATGTACGCCACTGGCTTTTTATGTAGCTATTTGTTTTCTTTAAAGCAACTAAAAATATAACTTTTTAGTGTAGTACATTTTTTTGTATCTTTAGGTACTTTTCTTTATAAAATGACATAAGAAATTACCTTTTAAAGTTTGGTACCGTAGTTAGTTAATAACCCTTATTTTCATTTGGAAACAAGTCATTTTTAAGCCACCCTGTTCATCCAACCTTCAAATATTTTTGTGGAAATGTATTTTCTCATAAAGCAGGACTTTATTTAAAGATAAACTATTTTTCGTAAAGTTATTAATTTAAAAGTTTCCTGTTTGGTAAGAACTTCCGAAGACACGCTGTATGTTTATAGGAACTTTATTTTCATAAAGAGACAAAAAATCACCCTCTTAAGTTTCTTACTGCAGTTAGGAAACACCCTGTATAAGTTTCAATAATTTTGTTAATCCTTTTAATTAAAGCTTAATTTCAATAAATTACAACTTTTTAGTGTTTAAGCTTGTACATTATTATTATTATTATTATTGAGGTAGATATATTTTTAAAGTTGGTTTTTAATTTTTTGTAAACAAACCTTTTTGAGGTTGGGTTAAAAATGGAATTATTTCATAGAATTCCCTAACTGATCCAGGCCAACCATGCAACAGGAGAAGTGGTACAACTTTAATTCCAGAATTTTTGGCTACTACAGGTTTAACGTGAATATAGTGTATTCTTAATCCTTGAATGCTTACGGTGAATTGTGGATATTGATTCAAAAACTTTTGGCGTTCGGTCCTAAAATTTAAATGTTATTATATGTCACGATAAGCCGCTATTTGTACTTTTAAGCAAAGTAGTCTATTAAGGCGAATTTACGTTAAGCAAAACTTCCTTACGCATCTGATGTGCGATGCGTATAATTATAGCGAATTAACTAACCAGTCTAGGCAGCGCAAGGTAGTGAAGGAGCTTTAAGATATACTAAAAACCGGCTTTTTGAGCATCAGGAATCAGTGCTGCCAAAGTGTGGGTAAATCGTACCCCTTCCCTAGCATCGCGCCCGCATCCCACTTAGCGTGGCAATTTGTCACACAGCATGTCAGCTGGCAAATCAAGAGGAAATTACTCACAGCTTGTGTGTGGCAGGGAATAATTTCCCTCGATTTTCCAGCCGACATGCTTCGCGACCAATCGCGATGCTCTGTGGAATGTGGGAGCGATGCTAGAGAAGGGGTACGAGTTACTCACGTTCGGGCAGCACGGCCTGGAATCAAGATGCGCAAGTTTACACAAGTGCAAGGCGAGATTAGATGTTTTGCGCAATATAATTTCGCAATTAAAACAGTATTGGAGAAATATGGGTGGCGCTGTAACGTCATGTGGTGTTAACGTAAGCGCTATTATGACAGTTAAGTTATGCGCAATTCGATTTTTACCGTCGCTGGTGGTAATACCGTTACCGCATGAAGTAATTTGCGGGCTGATAACGCCAGAGTTGGCTCGTATTCGAATACTCAGTATTCTCAATAGTATTCAGAATACATTTTGCCGGTATACGAATGATATTCGAATACATTTGTGGGTTTGGTATTTGGCAGAATACTCTTTTGGTTAGTATTGGGATTTTGTATTCGAATACTTTTGAAGTATTCAATGAATACTTTTTTGAGTATTCGAATACAGTATTCGACCCAACTCTGGATAATGCCGTGTGCTATTTAAAATAGCGAATAGAATTGCCATGCGCACATAATTTTTATTTCTTTTTTTTAAGGTTATATTATTTTTTTCGACGATTTCTACAAATATTTTAGTAATAGAGTCACAGAGTAAAGTTAAACTACTAATCTTTGATAAAGCCTTGCTTTGTTTTATGTTGGAATAAATATGGGTGGTGCTGTCACGTCATGCGGTATTAACGTAAGCACTATTATGACAGTTAAGTTATGCGCGATTCGATTTTTACCGTCGCTGGTGCTAATAACGTTACCGCATGGAGTAATTTGCGGGCTGATAACGCCGCGTGCTATTTAAAATAGCGAATAGAATTGCCATGCGCACAATATTTTTCTTTGTTTATTTTTAAGGTTATATTATTTATTTCGACGATTTCTACAAATATGTTTGTAATAGAGCCACAGACTAAAGTTAAACTACTAATCTTTGATAAAGTCTTGCTTTTTTATTTTTGGATAATTGTTGCAGGTGGAAAAGAAACGAAAAGGTTAAGATTGTCTGCCGACAATGACCTTGCTTTCTGAGGGAATGTCTTAGTCAAAATGCGTCTGGAAAAGTGGGAAAATGTACAGTAAAATGTGTTTGAAATAACGGAAAAAACTTTAGTATTCGCACATTAAAGGATTATTTGTTTTTCATTTTGCAAATTCGCAGACAGGTGTAATTAACCGTTCGTAATATGGCGTCTTCCATATCTCTAAAAACAAACACTAAATACCGTATGCGGTATTTAAATAGCGCCTTACGAAAATAACGAACGTAGCCGGTAACCAAAGTACCCATATCTCTCTATTATAAACGTAACCTTTTCTGCTTATTTTTAAAATATAGTTAATATTAGGTAAAAGGGTAGTTGCAGAATAATAGCTTTTACGCAATTATAAACAAATATGTTTCCTTTGGACACCAATAAAATTTTATATACTTGACAATATCCGATTTTGTCTTACCAGTTGTAGTTATTTTTCCAGTAATTTACAATTTTCTGTAGCAATTTGGTGTTCATCCCATATTGATGATTTATGCCTTCTAAAGGAGGATGAAATGGTAACGCACTATCGAGACGTTGCTTAAGATCATCTAAAATCTAGAAATAAAACTCGTATATTTCCGATGTTGCTAATTATTATTTTTTCTAATGTTTTTAAGTGTGTGATCATTTTAATACAGGGTATTACAAAATATGTATAAAATCTACCGGGTTCATATAGAACACATAAAAATATTATCAGAAGTTTCTATGTTTTTTTCTATACCCCTCTAACCCCTCTACAGTAATATGTGCCCTTAAAAAACGACCTTAAAAATCGGGTTTTCTTGAATAGGTTTAGGGTCTAGTATTTGGTAAGTATAATAATAGTAACTTATGTAACAAGTGCATTAAGTGACTTTTTTACGAATGGGAAGTTTGACAGCAGGAGCCATTAGGCGAGTGCGTCAAACCCATGAGTAAAAAGACACTTTATGCATGTATAACATACTATATTTTTCTACCACCTTTTAAAAATTTTCCAATTTACAAATTATACATGTACCTAATAATTTTAATTGCTGCAGCACAGCCATTATATTTAAAAATTTCCCAAAATACCATTTAATACATGTTTCCTTACATCTAAACTTATTAATTTTAATTTTTTGCAAACAGCCATTATATTGCAACAAAAAATCATGGCCTCCTTATTTTTAAGAGACAATAATAATTATCCTCTTCATATCTATGCATTTATTATTTAATTTTAGAAAATTGTATGTACTTACTTTTTGTAGAAATAATACTACTACTTTGTAAATTGGGAAATTTTTATACGGTCGTGGAAAAAATATAGTATGTAACACATGCATAAAGTGTCTTTTTTTACTCATGGAATTGCCGCACTTTATGCACTTGTTAAATAAATTATTATTTAAGTTTATTGTAGTAGGCATGGAAACAAAACACTAATTCAAAGTGTGAAAATAAGGTTCGAAGTGTTAGAAAAAGTTACTTTTTTTAACAATTTATGAAGTGTTCTAGAATAAAGTACTTTACCTTCATGATAAGGATTAAAAAACTGCATTTTTTTAAAGGTTGTGGAAAAAATATTTTTTATTGTGATTAGTAAGGACTCTGTAAAATGGTGTTCTTCGAAAACATTGCATTAGGTGTCCGGGGGCGGACTAACCCGTAAACAATGGTACTAATTATTTTTACACCCTGTATAATTAACAATTAAAATATGAATTTTTCAAAAACTAACCTCAAGCAGAAAAAGGAACTAATAATGTTCAATATCGACAAATTAAAGCATTTTCGAAAAAAAAAGGTTTTGGTAACTGGGAACATCTAAAAACATTAGGTTATTTTGGTGGCAGTGACCCTTAAAAATTTAATTTTTAATTTTCAATACAATACAAAGTAATGGGGCATGGTAAAGGGTTTTATACACTGGGGGCTCGTCGGAGGAGGCAAAGGAGTCTTAGCCTCCCCATAAATTTAACCACAAATGCGGCAACCCTTATAACACGAGTTGGTTTTATAAACGTTTATAAAACATTCAATTAGATTTTGGGTAACGTACGATAAACGTTCTCAAACGTTCGTGAATGATCTTTAATCGTTTTTTAGAAGTTTTGTGTCAGCAAATACAACGTTTTAAAAAAGGTTTTTTTGTACGTTTACTAAACGTTTGTTATAGTACCTGAAACGTTCTAGGAACAGGCCTTTAAAGTTTATTTGGGACGTCTAAAAAACGTTGTCATAGTATTGCTAAATTTGGTAATTGTTTACAAACCGGACGCATCGCCGATTTTTATGAAATTTGGTATATGGGTTTTTTCTTTAAAGCGCTGATTACGAATCTGAAAGATTTTTTTTCCTACAACCACATGTGAAAATAGTAAATAGCACACCGTTTTCATGCATAGAAAATGCCTTATATCACACTAGTGTTGCAAAGTACTTTACAACACTAGTGTTGCAAAGTATAATATAAAGCTGTCATGGCTGTCATTGTTATTTAAAATAAATTTGGAGTTATCAGGCTGTTAATGGGATTTACATTGAAAAAGCCATGCAATATTTTTTAATGAGGACCTTTTTTAATTCTTAAATAATAAAAAGCGACTAGGTAGGTGATTTTTGATATAAAAATATTGTTAAACAATATAATATATCGCAGTAAGGAAAAGTATATATCACCCTAGTGATGCAAAGTTTCCAATTGTTTTTTTATTTTTTCGTGAGGACAAACAACTTTTATTGTTTTTTGGTGAATAACTTGTGGTCGTAGGAAAAATAGTGTACATTACTTGTGTGAAAATCACTTTCTTACACGCGTGGGTTTGTCGCACTCGGCTGACGCCTCGTGCAACAATATTCCCACTCGTGTGAAATAAGTAATTTTCTACCCTTGTAATGTAATATACTATTTCGGACACGCTTTGTTCTCGAGATATTCCTAATCAGACTTGATAACCAGAACTAACCTAAATTCACTATTTGTCCCCTTCTTTTTGCAAACAATTCCTGATTTAAAGCTAAATTGGTACTCGATATTTGATTACTACCTCTTAAAATCCCATTTACTATTTATTAAACTTGTTTTTATCATAAAATTACAAAGCTTTACTTTCGCCTTCACTCTTTCCGCGGTCTTCGAGTAGTGCGGTTCACGTTTACGTAGAAGTCTACATAGACTTCCCGGGTAGGCGGCTGAAGGCGTCGTACGAGCGTAGCTGTACCCTTGGGGATCGAGAAAAGATTCACGCTAAATTGGGGCTTCTTTCTTATGGGGCTAAGCGCTGTGAGTGAAGATTCCTAAAGCCTGAGGTTTTTACGTTTTGGTGTTGAACACATGGTGCCATGGTCGAGAAGGTGCGCATGCCTTACGGAAAAGCGTCAGTAGTGAAAGTGACGGTTATGCGCGATACCAGTAGCAGCCTTTGGCTTGACAGCCACAATTTATGCATGTTCAAAAGTTCATCGCTATTGTTGATTGTGAGAAGTGTTTCTTATTCATATGCTGGGAAAGTCTGGGAGTTTCGAGCTCGATTATCCAGATTTTCCACGGACAAAGCCGGGAAAGCTTATAAGCAATAGCTTATATGACCGGAACGGGAGAACTGGCGAGTTGACTTAGTATCAGAGCCATAAAACAAAGAGATAGATAGATACTTTCGCCTTGGCGCCCCCAAGGCTACTGCAATTGAAAGTAAGACTTTACAATTTTCTGGAAAAATGGATAAAATAAATAGAAAATTGGGGTTTTAAGAGGTGGAAATCAAATATTGAGTACCAATTGACTTTAAATTAAGAATTGTTTGCCAAAAGAAGGGAAAAAATAGTTAATTTAGGTTAGTTCTGGTTATCAAGTCTGATGATTAATATCTCGAGAACAAAACGTGTCCGAAACAAAATGTTTCCAAATTAGTAATCAGTGCCCCAAAAACCCCGTATACCAAATATCATTAAATTCGGCGATGCGTCCGGTTTGAAAACAGCTATGTTGTAGGTTAGGTGAATGTTTTTGAAGTGTAAATAACAACCACTTTTATTTCAGATTAAGCGGAAATAACCCTATTTATTAAATTATATTAAAAAACACATACATTTAACTTGTATATTATACAGTTATGGGGAAAAAATAAGAGTATATTAACACTTAAGAGTACAAAAATAACAAGCACTCCAACAGCACTAGCACAATTATGAGTTAGTAGGGTTTGATAATATTACTGAAACAAGAGAAAAAAACTGCACATCTCAAAATACTAAAGGAAAGCGGCACATCAAGAAATACTAATCGTATAAAATTTATTAAAATAAATTTTTGCAAGTTGTGAAATTGCCACACCAACTAACACCAAAAATGATAAAATTACAGAAGATTTGAGGGTGCGT
This sequence comes from Listronotus bonariensis, assembly GCA_014170235.1. Lineage (NCBI taxonomy): Eukaryota > Metazoa > Arthropoda > Insecta > Coleoptera > Curculionidae > Listronotus > Listronotus bonariensis. The sequence goes on along the minus strand of JACEGR010000859.1, from coordinate 193,568 downwards.
TCCTATGACTAACCAAAAGAATTCCCTGTGTACATTTCTAACTAATAATGCTCCTCGATTTTTTTTCCAAAGAACAACCTAGAGATATGCGATAAAAAGGTTATACATATCCCTAAAAGTACAATCAAAGAATTTTTAATGAGTAAAAATAATTATTTAAGACTTTTTTATTAATTTCATTTGATTATTAACTTAAGTTCAGAATATGATCAATATAAACGTTTCAAGTAGGTTCTAAAGAAACGTTTTTAATACGTTTATATAAAACGTTCTGTAAACGCTTTTTTCAGTCTTGATCGTTCGGACCTAAAGTGTACCTAAAACGTACGTTTTCTAAACATTGTTTGTTATTAGAAATACACAATTTTTGTTTAAATTTCTGCAAATATTACGTATATTGCTTTAAATAGGTGCGGTACCCCAAAAAATTACCGGCCTCTTCTGTGTTTATATAGTCTTTAAAACTTTAGCCTCCCCTGTTGTCCAATGCACGAGCCGCCACTGGTTTTATATTCTTTAATATTTAGGGCTAGAGATGCATAAGATTTATACAAAATACATAAAAATAATATGACAAGTTTCTTTTTTTTTTTCTTAGGTCTCTTTTTGCAGAGATATGTGTCCCTAAAGGACGCTAACAAAAATCGGTTTTTCTTAAATAAATGTTAGGTATAGTAATTGGTATAATAAGATGTTTTACTTTAAAAATATGGTAAATATTAGTAGGGACTCTGTGAAATAATTTCCCAATTTTCTTGTAAAATATTTGCATGTATTAGGACGCTAGGGGCAGACTAACCCTTACACAATAGTGCTAATTACACCGGCACACCAAAAAAAAAGTTTGATGTGCACCAGACGCGATCTATCTACGGGTATGTTTTCGACCCTCTGAATCCAAATTTCAAGTCAGTTTAGGCTGTACGGGTCCCAATTTCAAATAAATTGCAAAAAACCGTAAAAAATTGGTGAAAATTTTCGCTATTTTTTACGGTTTCTTGCAATTTACTTAAAATTGGAAGGTGTACAGGCTAAACTAATTTGAAATTTGGATTCAGCGGGTCAACCCTAGATAGGTCACGACTGGTGTACAATTTTTTTCAATTATAGGCCGGTGCACCGGTGTCGTACGAACGTTTTTTACCTTTGGGGATTCACGCTAAATTGACGGCATCTTTCTTCTGGATCTAAGCGCTGTGAGCGAAGATTTATATAAGCTGATGGTATCTTCTTTGGTGGTGAACACGAGGTATTTCTCAAATGGCGGGAAATAGATAGGCGTGCCATGAGAACTGTCAGTAGTGAAAGTGAAGGTTATACGTAACACCAATAGCAGATCTTGGTTTGACAGCCGACAATTTATGCATTGCATCGATTGTTGAATTGTTTGTTTTCTTTTGGAATTTCTGGGAGCTACGAGCTCGATTATCCAGATTTTCCGCCGACGAAGCCCTGGAAAGCATAGTCCGGAAGGGGGAGAGTGGTGGATTAGACCTGAAGAGACCAAAACCAAAAAAAATAGAGAGAGAGAGAGAGAAATTAATGCTGGAGTGCCTCAGGGTTCAGTGCTAGCACCAACTTTGTTTCTTCTTCACATCAACGACCTTCTTTCTTCCACAATTAATCCCATTCATAGTTATGCTGACGATAGTACCCTTCACTCCACTTTTCAGGTTCTCAAACCAATCTCATAACCCGACTTGGAAAGCAAACGCAGGGCGATGTAGATTTCACAGGATCTCAATTTGATATTGGATTTGGGCGCCAAAAATCTCGTTTAATTTAATGCATCCAAAACACAATCATGTTCCTTGTCGCGAAAAAAATCATTAAACACTCACCCTTTGCTTATAAGTGGCCAGGTTTTGCAGAGCGGGGGCACATTTAACCTTGTGGGCGTCACATTTGAGAACACCCTTAACTGGGATAAACACATTGTATCTATAGCCTCCGCGGCTTCAAAAACCTTGAATTTCTTTTCCGAGCCAAAAGTGTTTTTCTCCTTCCAATTTATACACTTTGTATGTGTCCCAAATTCGACCCTCTCTGGAATATTGTTCTCATGTCTGGGGAATGGCATCTCCTACAACCCTCAGCATTCTTGCTGCCATTCAAAGAAGAGCTGTTCGTCTTATTAATGATCCTTTACTTACTCAAAGACTTCCTTCTCTTGCCCATCGTCTAGCTGTGGGAGATCTATCGCTCTTTTATAAATCCTTTTACGGCTTCTGCTCCGACGAATTATCAAGTAGTCCCTCCTCTTGCAGCTCCCAACAGAGAAACTCGTGGTGCCGCACGTATGCATCCCTATACGGTCCAACTGGACAGGCCCCGAACTTCTCACTTTGTTTGTTCTTTTATCCCCAGAGTTTCTAGACTGTGAAACCTACTGCCAGCGAAGGTCTTTCCTTCTCTCCCAAATCTTCAAGTTTTTAAGTCCCGTGTTAACAAACTTCCTCTTACCTTGCTTAAGACACCCACGGTACGTTAGTATTTAGGCTTTCAGCCTTCGTGGATTGTCCAATGATAAAAAAAAACGTTATAAATTTATAAAACAATAATATAATTAAATATTGCCCCATTTTTTTTTTTTTTTTGGTATAACAACAATTTATTTAATTAAACATGTGCTATTTTACGCCCTTGGACAAAAATAACTATTTTGTACAGCGGACGCGACCAATCTACAGGCATGTTTTTCGACCCGCTGAATCCGAATTTTGAATCAGTTTGGGCCGTACACCCTCCAATTTTGAAAAAACGGTAGAAATTAGCGAAATTTTTCACCATTTTTTACGTTTTTTGAAATTTACTTGTAATTGGGACCCGCCCGGCCTAAACTGACTTAAAATTCGGATTCAGGAGGTCAAAAACATACCCGTAGAGAAGTCGCGTCCGGGGCACATCAAACTATTTTTTTGTGTGCCAGTGTTATTTTTATACACACATATTTGTGGCAATACCCTGTTAGCCCCAGTAAGTTATAATATTTTACGAGACTATTTAAATAAATTAACTTTTCTTACCTCTTTGGAAACATCAATTTTAAAAGGTTTGATACTTGTGTCCTCCTTAGCGGGATCCCGGCTACCCCACCAAGTATCCGGAAAAACAGGAGTCTCCGGCACCTTAGTCAACTGTAAATATCCATAAAGCACACCCCTAAAATAACACCAAGTAATCCTTTGAGAAACAAACCCATCGCGAACACTCACGAAATTAATTAAACTTAAATAATATTCCTGATTATAACTATTTATAGTTTGAAAAAGCCGGTTTTTATATATTATGTATATAACGCTTTGAAGTAAATAAATAATAATATTATCTGATAAAATTTAAACTTGATCAATATTCAACAGCAGAGCGGTGGGTACTGTGGACTGATCCTCAACGAATTATACTTGGTTTATTTTTAAAATGTAGGTACCAAAGGTTATATTCACTTGTAATAAACAAACTTATTAGCTTTGTTCGCGGGTTCGATTCTGAACCGGTTCTGGGACTATTCGCATGCGCAGTGAAAAAGCAGCGTTCGCGGTCAGTAAAATCCTGAATTTTTAGTAAAGTTTTGTGTTCGCGGGTTACAATGGAATCAGTTCGTTACCGGTTCGTAACCTGATTAGTAGTCCTGAGATTTTTGTTGGAACTAAAAGTTCAGTTCGGAATTTCATGCGCATTGTCGACATGGTCAGCTGTTTTCTGTTTTTGTGGTACAGAAATAAACCGTTGTATTACAGTTTATTTGTTTCTGCCACTTTTTATAAGGGTTAATATACCTGTTGAATATTTTTTTATATATTTTTGTGATTCTGAGCGTATATAAACAAAGGATTTTTAATTGTATTTCGTATGAATGTATGTATGCAATAAAATAAATGAAGATTTAATTAAAAAATATAGACAATATAAGAAGATTTTACCATTTCTTGTTGTTTGAATTTTATCTTTAGTTAAATACACATACTTATGTTAAAAACGAGAGGAGGCAGGGAATCCCTCGTTTTCCGCCGAGAGACCTCGAGTGGCTTTCTACAGTATAACAATTTACCTTTTTGTTTGAATTTATTTTTTTTGTGTAGTATCCAATTTAACCATAAAAATCCTAACCAAAAGGCTAGGTTAGAATACATTCTCAGCTGTATAGAGAATCGTTCGAGTAATAAAAATTCCGAACTAATAAATAACTAGACATGCGCTTTAAAACAATTCTAAACCAGTTCGGTTCTGGTTCAGAATCGGTTCATTACTAGACCCGCGAACAAAGCTAATAAGATAGATTCCGACGGTGTTCAGTACCGTATATTCTAAACTGGTAGTGAATCTATCTATCTTTTACTTTATTTGTTCTTTATCGTTTTGTCAAGTCAGATTTTTGCTGTTTGTAACTTAGGATGGACTTTCCTATTTGATTAAGATATTTATTGGTCAAAAAACTTTTTTTTGTCCATGTTTTATTTTTCTCTTTACCTTTGGACAATCCACGAAGGCTAAAAGCCTAAATACAACGTAACATGGGTGTTTTAAGCGAGGTAAAAGCAGTGCCGTATTATCCATTAGGCTGACTAGGCTACAGCCTAGGGCGCCATGAAAAAAAGTAGGCGCCATACAGGGGAGTAATAGGCGCTAGACAGGGAAATTTCTTAAAAAGCTTAGGTCGGGTGGGGATTAGAACTAACTTTTCTGTGGGGATATAAATAAATAAAATAGACGCGAAAAGGAGAGAATGACTGAAATGGAGGTAAGGACCTTTTTTTTTTTTTGGCTCTTCTTCAATTTTTTTAGTAGGAAAATAGGCGCTCTGGGAATTGTAGCCTAGGGCGCCTCATACCCTTAATACGGCCCTGGGTAAAAGGAGCTTTGTTGACACGGGACATAAATACATTGACATAAGAAAATAAAAAAATACAAAATTAAAAAAAACGATTATTTAATGATAATAATGGTCGTAATATACGCTATAATGCAAACATATTGGGAAAATATAAGATTCGGATGGTCATATTTCTAAAACTAATAAGGATAGGTATATCAAATGTAGTATTTTTAAGGGTCTTTAAAATACCTTTTTCCACGACCGTTAAAAAAATGCTGTTTATTAATCATTAACATGAAGTTAAAGTACTCCATTCTAGTGCACTACATAAAGTGTTAAAAAAGTAACTTTTAACACTTTCAAGCTTTTTCACACTTTGAATTAGTGTTTTGTTTCAGTGCCTACTCTACAATAAACTTAAATATCAATTTATTCGCTGACATTCAGCGACATCAGCTGAACCAAAGGGTCAAGTTATCTTTGATTTCGTCATTATTTCTTTTAGTTCATATGTTACTAGTTTTAAAATTTGACAGTTTGGAAATAAATTTAATAGAAATTCTTTAAAATTAATAGTAATAATGAATTTGGATGACTAAGAAGTTGAAAAGGAATTCATACCTTTTTAGTATTATTTGTATAAAATGTAAGTACATACAATTGTCTAAAATTAAATAATAAATGCATAGTTATAAAGAGGATAATTTTCTCTTAAAAATATGAAGGGTATAATTTTTTGTTGCAATATAATGGCTGTACTGCAAAAATTAAAATTAATAAGTTTATCCAACACTTACATATAATATCTACATAATTGATCAGATTTTGAGGATATAAAGTGTACTATAAGTCACTAGTGAGCTAAAGTGCCCTTTAGCTCACTAGTGAATTATAGACTTATTATAGTTACCAACAAAATGCATTACAACCAAACAAGCTTGCTTTCCAAAAATACAAAATTTTGTTGCTGGTGTTGACAATGACAAGTAACAAATAATGGATGACGTTTTCAAATTATTTTCGATATTAAAAACGATTTATACGAAAGTGTTGGATAAAATTTTGTATTAGACACGTGAGTTATTAATATAAGTCACTTAAGAAAATTACTCTCTCGCCCTTCGGGCTCGAGAGTTAAACTTTTCTTGCGTGACTTATATGTAATATAACTCACTTATCTAATAAATAACTATTAGAGAAATAAAACATGTATAAAATGGTATTTTTATACGGTCGTAGCAAAAATATAGTATGTCACACATGCATAAAGTGTCATTTTTTACTCATGGGATTGCCGCACTCGCCTAAAGGCTCGTGCCGTCAAACTTTCCATTCGTAAAAAAGCATTACTTTATGCACTTGTTACATAAATTACTATTTTTAAACCACCCTATAGGTTTTTAAAATATTTAGATGAAAAAAAACTTTCTGTATGGCCAATGGGCAGGTCTAAGCTATACAGGGTGTTTCAGAATAAGATGCTAATTTTTTATAGTGTAAATTCTTAGGTGGTTTTTAGGAAGGAAACTTTAAATAAATCTATGTCTAGACATAGTGGTAAAAAGGATTATAAAAAAACTTTTATCCAACACTTACATATAATATCTACATAATTGATCAGATTTTGAGGATATAAAGTGTACTATAAAGTCACTAGTGAGCTAAAGTACCCTTTAGCTCACTAGTGAATTATAGGCAACGTAGTTACCAACAAAATGCATTACAACCAAACAAGCTTGCTTTCCAAAATATACAAATTTTTGTTGCTGGTGTTGACAATGACAAGTAACACATAATGGATGACGTTTTCAAATTATTTTCGATATAAAAACGATTTATACGAAAGTGTTGGATAAAATTTTGTATTAGACACGTGAGTTATTACATATAAGTCACGCAAGAAAAGTTTAACTCTCGAGCCCGAAGGGCGAGAGAGGTAATTTTCTTAAGTCTATAACTCACTTATCTAATAAATAACTATAGTACGCTGTACCTGCAAAGTAAATCCTTTTAGGACAAATGTTTATTAAAACTTTTTTTCCTAAAATTATATATCAAATTTTTGTAATGCTACATAATATACAGGGTGTCCTATTCGAAAAAAATTACTTCTTCATTTTTCTCAAGTTTTATATGTTCATTAGTGTCTTTTTATGCTTAAAAGATAATAGACTAAAAAGTATGAAACTTATTATATAGGACGTTTTTTTCTATTCTTCTTGGTTATAGTTAAAAATGGGTAGCAAAATATAAAAGAAAACCCTATACCGGGTGTCAAGTTATAGATTTACATCCCCTTAACTTTTGTTATCGTACAAAATAAATAAAAATATCAGTGTGTTGGGTTAATTCTGTAGTTTCCGAATTAGTAATCAGATTTTTATTATCTCTTAAGATATACAGGGTTCGGCAAAAGTATATATTTTTAAAAATTAAACACCCTATATATTCATTTACCATTAAAAAGGTCTTTAAAACCTTTAAAAAAAATACCACATTTAATATACCTACCTTTTAAATTTCCATTAGACATGTAATTAACTTACATCCCCTAACTTTTTTATTTTTTAACACATAAAAAAACACCATTTTGTTAGAATTATTCTGTAGAATCATTTTTTTCATCGGAATTCTTTTTCTCTTAAGATATACAAGGTACGACAAAAAGTATGATTTTTTAAAATCAAACACTCTGTATAATAAATCCTCATTTAAAAGACAATTTAATGAACGTTACCATTTTTTATGGGCTCATGTTTAATGGTTTTGAAAATATGGCTATAAATAAAATTATTGGGCAATTATTATTGCCATAATATAGCCTACCTGGATAATTGAAATTTACACTTATTCTTTAAATTTGGATTACCATATTTCCGAAACTAATGAAGGTTGATATAACAATTGTAGTATTTTTTAAAAGCTTTTTAATAGTTATTTATTAGATAAGTGATATTACATATAAGTCACGCAAGAAAACAAGGGCGAGAGAGGTAATTTTCTTAAGTGACTTATATGTAATAACTCACGTGTCTAATACAAAATTTTATCCAACACTTTCGTATAAATCGTTTTTAATATCGAAAATAATTTGAAAACGTCATCCATTATTTGTTACTTGTCATTGTCAACACCAGCAACAAAATTTTGTATTTTTGGAAAGCAAGCTTGTTTGGTTGTAATGCATTTTGTTGGTAAATAAAGTCTATAATTCACTAGTGAGCTAAAGGGTACTTTAGCTCACTAGTGACTTATAGTACACTTTATATCCTCAAAATCTGATCAATTATGTAGATATTATATGTACGTGTTGGATAAAAGATTTTTTTATTAGTTGTATATTATACTTTTTGTCCTACCCAGTACATTTTAGGAGAAATTTTAAAAATCTAATTATTGATTCAGAAACTACAGAATCAACCCAACAAACTGATATATTTAATTATTTTGTACGATAAAAAGTTAAGGGAGGTGTAAATTTATAACTTGACACCCTGTACAACGTACAAGGTGGCGCCTTCTCTTTGACCTTACAGGGTATAACAAAAACTAAAAGAAATAAAACAAATCTAATTGTACACGCTCAATTTTGATTTTTGAAATAAATTTAATGGTGAATGTAAATTATAGCTAACTTAATTTGTTTTGCATATAAAGAGTGTTTCTTCCAATGTTGTCAATCTGGCAAGGCAAAAATATCATTTTTGATATATCTAATTTGTCACAGTTTCTGGAAATATAGCCATCATCAGGAGTTCGATAATAAAATGGCATTTTTAAAATTAAACACCCTCTATATTGTATCACCATTTACAAAACATTTTTAAGTTCTTTACAAATTTACCACATTTAAAATTATATTATCTAATAGTTTTGAAAATAATAACTTTCAAATCTTAGTGCGTATATCTACTATTTTTATAGAATTAAGTGCCCAAGCAGCAAGCTGACGTCTTATTGACGTCACTTTTTACTCATTTTTGGTCAGCAAAGACATCATAAGATGACGACAAAATGACCTTAAATTGATTTTCCTAAGTCACAGACAAAAGACGTCACGTTAATGACGTCATAATGACGTCTTTAAGATGACAAAAAATTGACACATATACTCTTTTTTTAGGCTAAAATGATACGAAATTTTATTTAAAAATTGAAATAGGGAAAAACTCCTTACTGCTTGCAATTTCCTTGTACTGCAAGGTCGCATCTCTGGGGACACTGTCCAACCTGGAGATGCAGATTTTTACACAAGCCGAAGATATTTCCTTCAAAGCTAATTGAGATCACCACCTGTAGACCGGTCTCGCAATATTTTGGTCTCATCGGTACGGTGCCGGTGTAGGCAATAAAAAGCAAAGATGTTGAATAAGCGTGGTAGTTTATTGTCCATTACGCAGTGGCGTATTTACCAAAAGGCTGAGTAGGCTGAAGCCTATGGCGGCGTTTTTAGGGGGCGGCAGACGTTATTTAGGGGGCGGCAGATTTTGTCTTATGAATAATTTTGTTGGATTTCGATTATAATTTTGTATCTAGAATTGAAAGAAAAGGAAGTGAGGACCTTTTTTTTTTCTCTTCAAAAATATTTCTTAAGGAAAAAAGAAAAAGAAAGGGGCGGCGAAAATATAATAGCCTACGGGCGGCAAATATGTAAACGCGCCTCTGCCATTACGCGATCTATCGGTAGAGTTTTTTCCGATTTCAGTTTTGTAAAATTTTTAGTCTTATTTTTCTGTCATATGATATTTCGGTTGGATTTTGAGACGAATCATATAATGTCACAAAATTTTTCTGGCGGGTTTTCTAAACATGACGTCATTAGATTTTTATGAGCTAGTATGACGAAAAAATGACGTCGAAAAGACGTCACTTCAACGACGTCAATAACGTCATTAAAATGAGGTCATAATTTCGGTGTGATGACGTCCTATGACCAAAAATGACTTAAAAATGACGTCAGTTTGCTGCTTGGGTGGTTATATTTCCAAAACCATAAGAGATAAACATATCAAATAAAGTATTTTGTTAAACCTCTTTTAAATGTCTTTGCAATGGTAATATAACATCCAGAATGCTTCATTTAAAAAATCCTGATTATGGCTACATTTCCGAAACTATCAAAAAATAGGTATATCAAATGTGAATTTTTCGTAAAAATCCTTAAAACTTTTCTATTTATTATTTTTATTTCCAATAATAGCAAGTTAAAAGAGCCAGGCCAAATAGACAAAATTTAAAAAACACCCCCCCACCAGAACTAACTAAAACAAATTAAGTTAGCCGTGACTTGATGTTACCACTGAATTTACTTAAGAAATCAAAATCGAGATTGTGTAATCAGATTTGTTCTATATCTGCTAGTTTTCGCAATATGCTGCACCACCCTCTGTATAGTGCGGCCGATCAAACTTGTCCACATTTTATATGTCTATAGCTTTTGTTTCTTAACATAAATAAATGATTCAAAAACCAACTTGTACAGTGAATTATTAATTTGATTTTCTGTTATAAAGAGTCTTTTAAATAGCTTTACAAAAATACCACATTTGGTATATCTTTCTTTAATAGTTTCGGAAATATGACCATTTAAATCTGAAAAATATTATACTGCTTGAGCAAGCAGTTTTGGTACATTGGTGCAAAACAAGCAGTATTAGTAGCCTAGTTTACACCGGGAGAACCAAATTTTTAGTTCGAGGTCTAAATGACGTCACGCGTACTTTATTCACGGTGTAAACACTTGAGTATTAAAATTTGCTACTCCAATTCAGTCCTTCTCAAATGGGGGTGACCAAATATGATTTTTCTTGGTGTAAACACGTCGGAGTTTTTTAGTGGACCAAAAAGACAGCCTTGATCTTTGACAGTGCGCATTTCGATGAAAAAGACGTTGAATTTCGGTCTTAACTTAATAATTTTGTTGTTTGTTTATATTTTTTAAAATTTTGTTGATATTTAACCAAAACTGTTTGCATATTCTTTTTCATATGGAATTTAAAAGCGATACAGTTTTAAAAGATAAAAACGAGGTTAGGTTCTGGTCATATGCTCAGCTGTCATTTTGGTACTAGGATTAAACGTGAATTAAATTGATCCATAAACTAAGTTGGTGTAAACACTAGGGAACTAACAAAAATAAGTCCTAGGTTTGGTCCACGGATCTAATTGGTCCTCGCGGTGTAAACTAGGCTAGTCACGCATGTTTACATGCCGAGATTTAGTTAGAATGTCTTTTGCCTATGTGTTATGATATTTAGCTCAACCTGTATGTAATTTCCACTATTCTACGGGACTAAGCTTATACTGTAGTAGGTATGTAATGTAAATTATATCCAGGTTTAAATGGCCATATTTTCAACTATTAAAAATGTATACAGGTTTAGTTAAATAACATAACACATTGGCGATGTGAAGAAAAAAGACAATCTAACTAAATACCAGCATGTAAACAGGCGGGTCTAATAGTGCTTGTTTCTTTATTCTATTGCCGGCCGATGTACCAAAACCACTGATCTCGATGGATTGCCAATGTTATAACCTGCGCGAAACAAAAGTTACATTTCATGGGCGAAAAAACCGGTTTGTGCGCAAGCCAGTTGAGGGAAACTCACCCAGCGCCAAACAAACTATCCGCATTATCGGAAAGAATTTGTTGACGGCGTCATGGTTTTCTGTTCGAAGTACGGTAGCTAATAAGCGTCGTGGTCAGACCGCGGGAGAAGGGTACGGGGTGCCGGTGTATTTTGCCACGGCTTTTAAGTGCGCATGTTCGTCCACCCACTGCGCGAGATCATAAAAATCTGAAAAATGCTTCTTGCCACTGCGGATCTAAATGTAGGTTATCTATGACCAAAACGCATTGCTTATATTATATATTAAATGTAGTCTTTTTGCTCTTTTAAAGACCTTGGTGGTATAATATACAGGGTGTCCCATTTAAAAAAAGTAAGTTATGTCAATATATTCTGTTAATAAAATTGTTTTGTGTAATCTTCATAACAGAAAAAAGACTTGATAATTCACTGTACAAGTTGGTTTTTGTAACATTTTTTTAAGTAAATAAATAAAAAGTTAAAGACATTTAAAATGTTGACAAGTTGGATTGGACGCACTGTACATAAAATTTAGTTTTTTTTTAACACGCTTTTATTAGCTTGGGTTGTAACTATCTATCTATCTATCTATGTAACGGAATCTTTGAGCCTAATTTTTACCAACTTCCAGCGATTCAATTTCTTTGAAACTTTGCACACGTATCAAGGACCGATGACAATGCAATAATTTAAAAACAGTATCCCGTTATCCTGATTAGGACCGCCAGGATAAATAAATTCCTTTACAGATCCTCTGTGTCTCTTGACAAAATGGCGAAGGAATTTTTTAGTGAATAAACTGGATCATTTATTTTTAAAAAACTAATTGATATATCGAACTAAAAAATGAAAAATAAATTATAGTTTTAAAAAACTAAAAAACACGCTTTTATATGCAACCGAACTAAAAATTAGAAAATAATTTTTCATTACAAAGAGTTTGTCACTTCAGAATAAAAGCGTGGGGTGCTTAATATATTAAATGTTATAATTATTCTATTTGCAAATATCTATAAGGGAAAACTTATGAAAAAATAGTAAAATGCACCCCACGCTTTTTACTCTGAAGTGACAAACTCTTTGTAATGAAAAATTATTTTCGAATTTTTAGTTCGGTTGCATATAAAAGCGTGTTTTTTAGTTTTTAAAACTATAATTTATTTAATTGCTATTTCAAAATAACGGATATGTTTGTGCGGTATTCTCCGCTTTTACACAATGCGAAAACTCACAAATCTTCCACGTGCCGACGCTGTAGTACCAACATGATGTTTTGATCAAAAATTTCAGGCAGTAAAAAATTGCGAAATTCTATATTTAGCATCCGATATGCAGTGATAATTTCATACTATAATTTTGTACGAGAGTTTAGAGATGTCTTTAGTTTTAAAAAGTTTTTTAGTGATTATTTTTGCGGTACTAGTCTATGTGGGAATCTACCATTTTTTACAGGTCAGTATAAAAATAGTTTGGTATTACTTTAAATATCCATTTTTCTCTAATACTTGTTTTATAAACATTTGTTTGCCAAACTATAATGATGTCCATTATTTACGTGTAAATAATGATTTAAATTTATCTCTGGGTTCATTTCTTTCTAAAATAACACTAAAAATCAAACACGTTCGACCTTTAATAATATTTTTTTAATATATACTGGATAAAGGTCTGGCCACACATAACCGTACCAAGGCCGCACCGAGCCCGTATTCACATCAATAATAGAGGAAAATGGAGCACATTAATGAGGAAAAATTGAAAATCACTTTTCATGCCCTCAAGAATATAAAAAGCATTTTTGTACGACCGGCCGTAAAATACAATTTACGTCCCCTAGGGCGTAAAACTGCATTTTTACGCCCTAGGGCAAAAAAGGATCAAAAACCCCGCATTTATGAATTTATGAATGAGGTCGTAAAATAGCACTTTTACGCCCTAGGACAAAAAGTATTAAAAACGCCCGCATTTATAAATTTGTAAAACAATAATAACATTAAATACTGCCCCATTTTTTTTTATAAAACAACAATTTATTTAATTAAACATGTGTTAAAAGTATACTGATTACAATTTCAAAGATTTAAAGCTAAGTAATTTTCTCCTAACTACAGATAATGCTTGTATATTAATTTCAGTGGTACAAAAATATTGTTTGCACCTCTGGCGTAAAGCACTTTTACGCCCACAGCTGAATGTTGCCCTCGCGGAGTTCGGGCAGCAACTTTCAGCCGCGGGAGTAAAACTGCTACTTTACGCCCTTGGTACAAAAATAACTATTTTTTTAAGCTGAGTCTATAGTTTTACATTTGTATATATCCTTTTGTAAATAAAACAGATTTTTCTACTTATCTCTGTTCCTTTTTATCCAAACTTTGAGTGTACTATAGTTAACTGTATTACCTTATTTATAAAGGTATATTTTATAATCAGGTGTAATTTAAAGAGTAATATAACAGACTCATATTACTGCAATTTTATTAAAAACAAAACTTTTTTCACCGCGTCCCCCTACATTTCACCAGCGAGACTCACTGCTGTGGGCACCTTGCGGTTATGTGTGCCAGACCTTAAAAATCACAGCTGGCTATATCACAATCGTCAGAAAACTGTTTGGGTTAATTTTAATTTAAGACAATAAAAAATTATTAAATCAATGTTAATTAAAATAAAGATATATATATTTATTTTAGCTGAAATTATATGATGCTTATAAATAATAAAATAGGGTATTTTACTTGCATACAGTGAAGACCTACAGTCCGTTCCCCCTTCTTTCTAAAATCTTAACCGTTTGGTATACATAGATAACCTACATTTAGATCCGCAGTGGCAAGAAGCATTTTTGGATTATTACGACCTCACGCAGTGGGTGGACGAACATGCGCACTTAAAAGCCGTGGCAAAATACAAACACCGGCACCCCGTACCCTTCGTCCGCGGTCTAACCGTAACGCTCAGTAGCTACCGTACTTTGAACAGAAAACCAGGACGCCGTCGACAATTCTTGTCGATAATGCTGATAGTTTGTTTGGTACGGGTGCGTTTACCCTCAACTGGCTTGCGCACAAACCGGTTTTTTCGCCCATGAAATGTAACTTTTGTTTCGCGCAGGTTATAACATTGGCAATCCATCGAGATCAGTTTTGGTATATTGTGATAAAATTTTAAACGAACTATATGAGCAATAAATTATATCTAACTTTTTTTTATTTGTAATTATTAGGTTTATTCGTAAGCTTATTTAGGAAGGGGTCAAGAAATTTTAACAATTTAAAAATCTTTTTTTTTTACATGATCAAGTCTTGTTCTTAAAAATTTTAGTGATTGGCCTTCCCTATTTTATCAAATTTTTAATTAACTTAAAATAAAAACCTTTAGACGAAATAGTTTTAACACCACAAAAACGGGAAAAATTTTAGATTTAAGCACTGGATTTTTGTCTTCCTTCGCTTCGCGTCCGGAGACAACACAACCTCGAACTAAAATTTAGAGCTTTTCTCCCTTGTATACTAAATAACTATTTTTCTTCTTTATTTGATGATTAAAATTTTCACGGTTCTTGCGGCTGGATGGATTTGATCCCCACGCGCCTCCTAACGTCACAGTTTCAAGCAATATGTAGGTATATCGAGTTGAGGGAAGTTCAGAAAGTCGAAACAGATGTATATTATTTATTCCCGACAAAAAGACAAATCGTCGGTTTAAAGGTAAAAGTCACTAGGCGACATTTTATGTTCAGAGTATGGATGGTGGAGGAGAGGATAACCATCATTTATGGCGGACAAGTTGAAAAAGTGGCCATCGGAATGTAGCAAGTTGGGATGGCGCCACAGTAGCCAGTACAGGGATTTTGGTATTTCTTTCCTTTTTTATTTTGTATCTATCTGTCCTTTTTCATTTTGTATCTCACTCTAATAATTCTTGCTCATTGGTAAAAATCTCCCTCTGGCTACTGTGGCGCCACCTTAAGTTGCTACCTTCGACGGACACTTTTTAAAACATTCAAATGGTTATCCTCCCCTCCACCATCCGTAGTTCAGAAAATAACAACGATTTTAAGTACTAGTAAATGCAAGTAATAAATTATTTCGACAAAAACTTTTACTATAAATAACTTAAGAATGTTCGAACAATTTTTCTAACAAAATGTACTTATTGACTTTAACCTTTGAACCGGCAAAATAAGACAATAAATTTTTGTGTGAAGATGGGTATGATAAAGACAATCTTTATTCTAAGAGAGATAAGAGAGAAATTTTGAAGAATATTCTTTAAAATTATAAGTTTTTGAGTAAAAAGTACCTAAACCATAGAGGGCTGTACTGTACCACTTTGGCAGGACGTAGCTTGAGAGTCTAACAGCAGACAGAAAACAGAAAAGCGATGCTCTTTTTTATAAAAATTAAAACTATCAAAACCTGTAGGGGTTGTCAAGTTTCACTACATATCAAAAGGTTTCGTTAATTCTATAATATGTAATTAAGCTAAGTCCTAAATATCTTTAATTTTATTAAGTAAAAAATAACTAATTTTATTTTTTATTATCCTCTAAGTGCCCAAGGGTTCATTAACGACCCACTTTTAAACTCCAAAACTACATATAAAATATTTTTTTAAATATTTTTCTAAGTTATATTTTAGATTTTTGAACCCAAAACATTTATTTTATTTATCTTATAAAAACTTTATAGTTCTTGGCATTATTGGGCTAAAAGCACATGCTCCCAACTTAAAATATCATTTAGTTACGGTTGGGGGTCTATTTGACCCCCACGCGACTACTTAGGGTTTTAATATTATATCCTAATGATATCTTTTGCCCAAAATAAAAGATGATAAACTTCAATCTATTAAAAACACATTAATTATTAAACAACAATATTTTAAACAATAACTCGCCGCCCAAAGTTCATTACCTCTCCTTGTCTATGAACTGTAATTAAATAAGGATAGGTATTGCAACACTCTAAGTCTCTGCCTGTGTACGAGACACGATACGTCAATTTTTAAAAGCTTCATTTATTCCATTACATTAAATTAATATTGTTTATTATAATTTCGAGAATAGACAGTTGAAGTTTTTGATAATACGTAAACGCAAACCTAAAAGTTACCTTAAAGTTCATGATTGTAGATTGTGCCATTTTTAGGTACCACCCCATTACTTACAATAAAGCAGGGGAAACATTGTTCTGTCGTGTCTTGTCATGATACTAAAAAAATCTGACACCTAGTTTAAAATTTTATTTTTAAATGGTATCCCATTGCTCTGACGCTACGTGTAGTGTCGTTTCCTAACATGTAGTGACGTGTCCTGATGTGTCGTGTCGTGTCATGATGTGTCGTGTCGCTATAGAATGCAGGCCATCCAGATTTTTGGTCAGGCTGCCACACTAAGCATTCGAGCGTGCTTTAATAAGAACAGAAAAATGAATAAAAAGCTTAATTGTACTTAAAATTAAAGTTATTTTTATGTTTTAATAAAAATTAGGATATTTTATTTTTAAAATTATGATAATATGATATGCTAAATGTTATTGATTATAATTTTACGGAAATTATTATTCAAAAACAACAAGGTTCAATATTTACCGTAATATTTGATATAAATATTTTTTTTTATAGTTCGATTTCTAGAAATATAATTTAAACAAAATATTATTTTGGCTTTTCTTTTTATTAAATATATTTATTCTGGAGAAAAGCCAAATAATATTTTGTTTAAATATAAAATTATTTTTCAGCGTTATTTTTAGTTAAAGTTGCGGTTTATTATAACTTAGGGTAAATATTATATGTCTATTTTTAAATCTCCAGATAAGATATTAAAATTAGTACTTGTGAAACAATAATATTTTATTTAAATTGTAAAATACCAAATTATGTAATAAAATCATCTGGCTCAAAGTTTACTTAGTTTTTCTCATTAATACCTTTTGATACGTTTAGATAAATACAGGGTGGCCCCATATTCGATATATTATCGATATATCGATATGCTACCGAGACGGTCTGTAGCTGGATAACCATGGAGTTTTTAAAAAGAGTAAATACTGGAACATATACAGGTTGGATAAGACCACAGTATAAAATTATTTTAGTCTATACAGGGTGTCTCAAAGAAGTGTGACGTATCAAAGTTATATTTTTTTAAATGGAACACCCTATATTTTATGACGGTTTTAGATTCTACGTAAAAAAATAACTCAAGTTTGTTTATAGTACTAAGTGTCTAATTTTATTCGTTTTTGTGATATTTGATTTTTTTGAAAAATGCAGAGGTAAAATTAAATTGATTTTACTATGACACTTTTAATACTTTAAACTTTAAAATGTGTAACAGGATTAGAAAAAGTCTGCCGTATCATACGTAGGTCAAATCAAAGATCAAATATTGTACAGGGTAATCAAAAATAATTTCAATTTTTCAGAAAATCAAATAGCCATATCTCTCTTATTTTAAATGGAACACCCTGTATTTTTTACGTCACATGATGACAAATAAAATACTCTTTTAAATGGTGTATAGGTTACCTATACCTATCTTTTGTGCTTTTTAGTAAAATCTGTTTTTACAAGTTTTTAGTGCAAATGTTTATTTAAATTAAAGTTGGCTGTGACACAGCAGCCATTAATATTTTTCTTAAGAAAATAACAACGACCATTTATTGATTACTAGTGTTTTAGTCAGTTTAAAAGAAATTTTAATGATTTTAATTAAAAACCCTTCTTCTACAACAACAAGATGATATAATACTGGTAGGATGTGAAAAAATCGTTTACTTTAGTCTAGAGTTAATCCTGAAAAATATTCCAGGAGAAACCATCTGATAACCTTAATAGTTGCTTTAAAAAAATTGACACAGTGATTATGGATAATGGAAGAAACACGTTATAGGTCACAGAATGTCGTCACCTGACCAGAGGCGTTATTAGGATTGTTTAAAAACACAAGTTTTATCATTGCCACATTCAGCTGAAATAAGTGTTATTGGAAGTAGCTTTATAAGCAACTAATGAATTTTTTTTCTGTGAATTTTAAAAATAGTGGCAGATAATACAAAATCTTTTAGTTTTGTGCTTTTTTCCAACAAATTTACATTTTGCAATAACGGCTTAGTAAATAGGCATAGCTATATCACAGCCTACTTACATTTAACATAAAATTTGGAATAAAAATATGTTAAAACGGAATTTACTTAAAAAGTATAAAAGATAGGTATAGGCAACCTATACACTATTTGAAAGAGCATTTTGTTTGTCATCATGTGGTGTAAAAATACAGGGTGTTCCATTTAAAATAAGAGAGATATTCCAATTTGACTTTCAAAAAATTGAAATTATTTTTGATCACCTTGTATAATCTATGATCTCGATATGACCTACGTATGATAAGGCAGACTTTTCCTAATCTTGTAACAAAATTTAAAGTTTAAGGAGTTGTTAAAATAAAATTAATTTAATCGCACCCCTGCATTTTGAAAAAAATCAAATATCACAAAAACTAATAAAATTAGACACTTGGTACTATAAACAAACTTAAATTATTTTTTTATGTAGAATCTAAAACCGTCATAAAATATAGGGTGTTCCATTTAAAAAATATAACTTTGATACGTCACACTTTTTGAGACATCCTGTATAGAGTAAAATAATTTTAGACTGTGGCCTTATCCGACCTGTATATGTTTCAGTATTTACTTTTTTAAAAACCCCATGGTTATCCAGCTATAGACCGTGTCGAATATGGTGGGCCACCCTGTATATAGAATGTCCCAAAAGTATGGAAACTTCTAAATATCTCGCAAATTAAGGGCGATGAAAAATAGTTTAACATAAAAAGTCGTAACAAATCAAATTGGTCCACTTATGGTGATCCTAGATTTAGCCTTTTAACTAGCATGATTAAATATTTTGATGTCAAAATTACTTTTTTGTAGAAACCGAACGCCGAAAATTTTTACATAAATCAAAGGTAATAATAACACAGGTTTGCAAAATAAAAAAGTTGTACCTATGTGCTAGGTATCGGACAAAGATTTTCTGACATATGTCGCTGAACGCGAATCTAAAGTTTGAAACGGCTGGGCCAATTTTTAAAACAGAATGGCGTTAAATGGAGTATCAAGGGATCTTTAAAATGAGGTGCTACATAACCCCTATCAATAAAATATTCGTGTTAAGCGGAAAAAATATGTGAAAATCTTTGTTCAATACCCAGCAAAGACTACTTTCTTTTAACACGCTTTTATTAGCTTGAGTTGTAACTATCTATCTATCTATGTAACGGAATCTTTGAGCCTAATTTTTACCAACTTCCAGCGATTCAATTTCTTTGAAACTTTGCACACGTATCAAGGACCAATGACAATGCAATAATTTAAAAACAGTATCCCGTTATCCTGATTAGGACCGCCAGGATAAATAAATTCCTTTACAGATCCTCTGTGTCTCTTGACAAAATGGCGAAGGAATTTTTTAGTGAATAAACTGGAGCATTTTTTTTAAAAAACTAATTGATATGTCGAACTAAATAATGAAAAATAAATAATAGTTTAAAAAAACTAAAAAACACGCTTTTATATGCAACCGAACTAAAAATTAGAAAATAATTTTTCATTACAAAGAGTTTTTCACTTCAGAATAAAAGCGTGGGGTGCTTAATATATTAAATGTTATAATTATTCTATTTGCAAATATCTATGAGGGAAAAGTTATGAAAAAATAGTAAAATGCACCCCACGCTTTTTACTCTGAAGTGACAAACTCTTTGTAATGAAAAATTATTTTCTAATTTTTAGTTCGGTTGCATATAAAAGCGTGTTTTTTTAGTTTTTAAACTATTATTTATTTATTTTGTGGCCCTGTGTAATTTGAGGTTCAGAAATTAGCCAGGTTTTGAAGTAAAAAGTTTTTTTTTAATCTTGTAATTATTACAAGTACTTGTAAGGTCAACGTCAGGTCACCATATAGTTAGGTTTTAAAGTCCATTGCCCCCTTCTAACTTCTAAACTATTCGGTATCTTTTCATCTAACGTGGAACAATAATATATGACCAAGATCTGCATATTTCGACATATCAATGACAGCTCTAAATGTCAATGTGACAGCTGGGTGCCATTTTGGAATATTTTTTTAATGAAAAGGGCGGTCTTGTGGCACATCATTTAAAATCTTACAACAAAAATCATTATTATTAAAAGATCTTAAAACGAGTTCATTATTAGTTTCGGAAATATGACCACACCGGGTGTTTCTCACAGATGGGTTCCCCCTATAGCTTTTTTAGGTAGTTATGATCATAAATAGGATTTTTCAAACTTGGACTGCGCCCTTAGAAGTCCTAAAAAACAAAAGACAATTATTTTTATTTTTCGGGGCTACTTGACTTAAAATAAACCAGTTTAGACTAATTTAACACTATAGATTGGAATTACAAAAAAATTGACAGCTGAAGTGTCAAGAAATAACATGTGAGGTGTTCATTGTATTCAGAATGTCATATTCTATTAAAATAAGGTAAAATATACCAGGGGTGCTATTTAAAATTTGAAAATAGTAGTGGTTTCCGGTTAAACCGGATGCAATAGAAAACAAGTAGATGGATCATCCAATTCACAAATATGTCAAATAGCTATATACCAACTTTCATTTTTTCATCGTAAAAGGTAAACAAGTTATAGGGGGAACCACCTATGAGAAACACCCAGTATAAATTTGGTTCAGGTAATTGTCAAAGTACCGCCAGTTTGTAGTATGTAAAGGTACTTAATTTATATTCTGGGGTTAGAAAATACTCGTTAGGAGCTTTAAAGTAATATACCACAAGACCCCCTTCCACAAAAATCCATAATTTATGTATTATATATTTAGGGTAATATCACCTATAATTTAAGTAAATTTACTATTATTTTTTACACAACTTGTGCAAAAGTCAGTTGTAATTTTGTAACGTCCGACTATGGCTAAAAATATCTAACGTCTCAAGTTCTAACTTCACAAAATATTTTTTCAGTTTATGTACAGTGACGGAAATACAATTTCGTACACTTAGGTTAACATTTTATGTCAATTTTCAATATTTTAATAAACTTGGCTTTTTACCTTTTTCTAACCTTAATTAATATTCAATAAAATACATGACCCCAAAATAAATATATAGTTTATTTTATGCAAATATTAAAGAAAAACACTGACTTAATATTTCAAAGCGGCACCATTTTCTTCCACTAATAAGTTTAAACGTATGGGCATTGATGCAATCAGCATTTGGGCATGGTGAACATTGTAATTATTCCAGGTTTCTTTAATTTTATTCCACAAATCATTACTGTCATGTGGATGGAAACCATTGTTCTTGTTAATTTCCTTTACGAAATATCCCCAAACGTTTTCGATTGGATTGATATCAGAGCTTCTTGAGGGCCAAGGTAACAATGAAATGTTATTTTCCAGTAGCCAGTCTGAAACTCTCCTTGCTGTATGGACGGGGCAGTTGTCATGCTGGTATATAAAACTTTCTTGTTCAAATATATTGTTTACCGATGGCAACATAACATTTTGGAGTATGTGTATATAAGCTTGACTATTAAATCTTTCTCGAATACGGTGGCATATGCCTAGCCCTCTGAAAGACATATACCCTCATACATTAAGAGAAAATCTTCTACTTGTTCTAACATGTTGGGTATATCTTTTTTCGTACCGTGTATTTTGCGGACTTTACACTCTAATCTGCCCGCTATAAAAATCTTCTCATCGGTAAATATTACCCTTTGCCAAAAATCCATACCTTGCGGTAAATATTCCAGTGCAAACCCCATTCTTTGCTGTTTATTCATATCGGTCAAAAATGGCTTTTTAGCAGCTACACTACTTCTCAATTCCTAATTTTTCCTAATACGATTTCTTGCCGTTCTTACTGTCCCAGGAAAATTAGTTTGGTTGTGTGCTTCTACAGCTGTCTGGAATGGATTGTTTCGCAAAAAATCTATCAGATCATTATCTTGAGTTCCGTTTGAAATTTTTCTTCAACCACTTCCAGCCCTTCTCTCCAATGATCCTGTATTTTCCCATTTAGTTCTGAGGCTTTAAATAGTGCTTTTTGGTTTTCCAACTTGCTGAGCTATTCTTCCCAGAGAAACACCTTCTTCCAATAGAGTAATTACTCTCGCCTTCTCTAGTTCATTCATTTTCCAAAATTAAAATAATTAATAGTTTAAAAAAACTAAAAAACACGCTTTTATATGCAACCGAACTAAAAATTAGAAAATAATTTTTCATTAAAAAAATATTGTCATTTCATAGTAAAAAGCGTGGGGTGCATTTTACTATTTTTTCATAACTTTTCCATCATAGATATTGGCAAATATAATAATTATAACATTTAATATATTAAGCACCCCACGCTTTTTACTATGAAATGACAATATTTTTTTAATGAAAAATTATTTTCTAATTTTTAGTTCGGTTGCATATAAAAGCGTGTTTTTTAGTTTTTTTAAACTATTAATTATTTTTCCTTTTTTAGTTTTTACTACTCTTGACAAAATGGCGAAAAATTTTTTTAATGAACAAGAGTAGCAAATTTTAAAATTTTTCCAACAGATTGCAACTCACTAAAAATTTCTTCTTCATTAAGTAGCAAAGTTTGAAATTTTGCTAACAGATGGCAATCCAGGCAATGTTTGGACCGTTGCCAACATATTGCAACCCACTAAAAAATTTCTTCTTCATTTAATAGCAAAGTTTGAAATGTTGCCAACAGATGGCAACCTAGGTGTTGTTTTTATAATATAATGGAATTTTTTTCCTGGCGATCCAATAAAAAATAAGGGGATACTGTTTGTAGATTATTGCATTGTCATGTTTCCTTAATACGTGTGCAAAGTTTCAAAGAAATCGAATAGCTGGAAGTTGGTTAAAATTAGGCTCAAAGATTCCGTTACATAGCCAGATAGTTACAACCCAAGTTAATAAAAGCGTGTTAACGGCATTTATTAACTGTTATTGTTCATAAAAATTGAACACCAATGGTGCAACTAACCCAATTGTGTAAAAGAACTTATTAATTTTTATTGTTGATAAAAATTGAACACCAATGGTGCAACTAACCAAATTGTGTAAAAACTAAAAAATTTCTTCTTCATTTAATAGCAAAGTTTGAAATGTTGCCAACAGATGGCATCCTAGGTGTTGTTTTTATAATATAATGGAATTTTTTTCCTGGCGATTAAAAAAAAAGATAAAGGGATACTGTTTGCAGATTATTGCATTGTCATGGGTCCTTAATACGTGTGCAAAGTTTCAAAGAAATCGAATAGCTTGAAGTTGGTTAAAATTAAGCTCAAAGATTCCGTTACATAGCCAGCCAGATTGATAGATACATACAACCCAAGTTAATAAAAGCGTGTTAAAAAGTAAAGTAATATAATTTTGAAATGTGTGACAGATAACAATTTGTTAAGTAAGGTATATTTCCAGGTGATCCAGGTAAGGAAAAGCCAACATCATACTGGGAAAAATTAGGTGTACGAGATTTTAATTCCGTCACTGTACCTATTAGTTTTAATATTAAATAAAATCATTTTTACAAACTTTAATCAAAACTCGATTTCTTCCCCTTTGTTAAAAGGTATAATAAATTTTTTTAAAGCTCTATGTCAGCCCATAAAGGTTTTTTAAGTACTTAATGCGTAGAGTCCGGTGATGGCTTAGCGTGTAAAGGCGTTAAGTTTGTTGAGCGCACACGGACGTGAGGTGGGTTCGAATCCTGCTGAGGCCAAATACTTATTTATAAGTTGGTCGGAAATTTAGTGGTTAGCTCAACACCAGACGGACAAAGTGCAAAATGTATCGACGCTGAAGGCCACTAAAGGACCAGGGCGCCGGAACACACTTTGCCGTGTCCTGCGCAACCGTAGACATGCGGACCCCACTCAGTTGGTAGGTTCAGTAGTGCCCCCTGGGTGGGGACGAGGTCTTAAGTTGTCGCTCATAGGACCGTGGTTCGGAACCCACGTTAAGCTGTAGGTCCCGTCTGGCTGACATCACCCAGACGTAAAATGACAGGGCGCACAATAAGCCGAGCGGCTTCAGTGCATGGGTTATCCCGGCCCTATTCTAATCTAAACTTTAATTTTTTTTTATATTAGGAAACTGGATTTTGCGAGTAAAACATTTACCTTGTTTTTTTAGTATCAGAAGTTCCTACTCTGGAAGATAAATGGTGGGGAAAGGGAGACCGAGTTCAAGAAAATTATCAAGTTTCGCAGACAAAGATAGACATATCCGATGATGTAAGTAAATACAGTACAGTATTAGGCTGCGGTTACATTGGATAAGAATTCGTAAGAAAATTTGTTCTTACGAATTCGTACAAATCAATTCTTACCATACGTGATGATTTTTTGTTTTTTTTTGTTTATAGAATCGCCGATAACGCCTATTAAATTTGACAGCTTGTATTTTAACAACCACTCGATGAATTGGCAATTAGGTCATATTAAAAAAGCGTCTTTTAAATCCACATTTACAGTAATTTTTTAATTTAAAATTTGCATAAAAAGACATAATTAGGTCCCATATATATATTTTTACCCTTTCGGGGTCATCCCACCCAGGTACGACGACCGCCCCCTAGGTGGTGCACTGCAGCCTGAAGGCTTATTGTACCTTGACCCCTACTCCTTCCCATTCACACACCATTCATTCCATAACTTGGATGGTTGTTGCTCGGTCCGTTTGTTCACCCCCGAGCAGAACACCGCGTGCCGTTGCCCAAAACACCGCCGGTCACACATCCAAGTTATGTGCGCGCACTTCACTGCTTAACTCCGGAGATCGACGCTTGCCGATACAACCGGAGCAGCCACAAGCGCGCCACTATATATATATATAATAATAAGAAGTAATGTTCTTGAGCCTTAGAATAAACAATTTAATAAAAGTTTTAGATTCTTGGGCATAGAGGCTCCTAAATGACAAGTAATTTAAAACTTTTATTAAATTGTTTCAAGGCTCAAGAACATTACTTCTTATTATTATTTATGCAGTTGGGTGAAATATACTGCCTTTGTTATTTTAACATACCTGTCAGTTTTTGCTGTACGCCACCTACCTGGAGTTGTGCAAAACTGCTCATCCGAAATTCACAAACCCGTGAACTGATGAGTGTGCCAGTTTCCATTATGGTTTGTTGGTACAGCACGTGCTACTTACGCCATATACACCTAGATGGCACCCTTTTTACCGTCTTAACCTACCGGTGCTCTGGCTGGTTGTTTGGAAATTGCTTGGCGAGATGGCTCTGGCCGCTGAACTTACTCCCTTAGTGCCGACTGGGATTATGTTTGGGCGACTAGAAACATAGTCAAGTTGTTAGCAATGTACAGCGGTTGTGATGATTCCCAACAAGGATGAAACACGTGTCACCGTCTTCATTGCGACCCGGGGTTATCCATTTATTTGGAGACTCCGTAATTTTAAAGTAACCAGCCAAGTAGTCGTTTCTACCAGGTTATGTATTTGTTTCTTTTCTTTACTTTCATTTAGAAGCCTCTATGCCCAAGAATTTAAAATTTTTATTAAATTGTTTATTCTAAGGCTCAAGAACATTACTTCTTATTATATATATATTTACAATCTGGCGATTGCCTAGCAGCAAAGTCATCCCAACCCAAGCATTTTTACAGTTTTTGTTTACGACGAATACCTACAATGCTGGGAGATTAAAGTATAAAAAAGTTCATTTGTTTTTAACAAGTGTTTCACCACTTTTTGTCTGGAAGGATATTTTCATTTTTAGTTATATACAAAGCAAAATATGTATACAACCTCATACCTAATATCACTTAAAATAATTGTTTGTACCCCTATTCAAGTTATTATTTTTTACTACCTTATATCTTTTTAACACGCTTTTATTAACTTGTTTTAATACGACATTCCACCAAACAATTCTTTTAGGTTATCAAACAACTACGCTACCGCCTCCACCACACTGAACCATTTCAACCTAGCTTACCTGGTGTCAACCAATTCTACGGAACACATACCACACTGCTCAACAATGTACTGGACTACTGGAAGAACAATTACAACTGGACCGAACGTCAGAACTACCTAAACCAGTATCCCCATTACTATGTAAATATTCGAGGACTGAGAATACACTTCTTACACATACATCCAAAGAGTACTGTGGATAAAAATGGTAAAAAGTTGAAGGTACTGCCTCTACTGATGATACATGGATGGCCCGGCAGTTTCAGAGAATTTTATGAAATTATTCCGAAACTAACAGCAATACAGGAAGGTAAATAAATACAAATAATAATATATAATAAATACAAATGTGCGCCAGAACTTGCACCAATCTTAACTCGGTTCTTTCGAATTTCTTACAACACAGGTATCTTTCCGGAGAGCTGGAAAGCTGCACGTGTTCAACCTATTCCCAAGAAAGGATCTAAATCTCTTTCATCTAACTATAGACCAATTTCAATTCTCTCAGTTCTTTGTAAAGTAATGGAAAAATTCATTAATTTACAAATTCTTAAGTATTTAGAAAAACACAAAATTTTGCACGACAGGCAGTATGAATTTCGCCACAAAAGATCTACAGCAGATCTTCTTTTCTTCGTATCACACTGCTGGAATAAGTCTCTTGAGTTTCTAGGTGAGTTCCAGATCGTTGCTCTTGATGTATCCAAAGCTTGTGACCAGGTTTGGCATGCCGCACTTCTTAATAAACTTCCCTCCTATGGTCTTTCAACTAAACTCTCTACTTGGCTCTCTAGTTATCTATCTGATCGACGTATATCAGTTATTGTGAACGGCAATTCTTTAAGCTTTCACCAAGTTAATGCTGGAGTGCCTCAAGGCTCAGTTCTGGCACCAACATTATTTCTTCTTCACATCAACGACCTTCTCTCGTCCACAACTAATTCCATTCATAGTTTCGCCGACGATAGTACCCTTCACTCCAGTTTTCAGGTTCCTAAACCCATCACTAAACCCGATTTGGAAAACAAATGCAGAGCAATGCAGATATCTCTTTCGCAGGATCTTAATTTAATATTGGATTGGGGCGCCACTTTAATCCATCCAAGACACAATCATGTTCCTTGTCGCGAAAAGAGTCACCAAATACTCATCCTCTTCCCATGAGCGGTCAAGTTTTACAGAGCAAAGACACCTTCAATCTTGTGGGCGTTACATTTGAAAGTAACCTTAACTGGCATAAACACATTGTATCTATAGCCACGGCAGCTTCAAAAACCTTGGATTTCTCTTTCGAGCCAAAAAGTATTTTTCCCCTTCTAATTTATACACTTTATATGTGTCTCAAATCCGACCTCCCTTGGAGTATTGTTCTCATATCTGGGGCATGGCTTCCCCCACAACCCTAAGCATTCTGGATTCTATTCAAAGAAGAGCTATTCGTCTTATTAATAATCCTTCACTTACAGAAAGGCTTCCCTCTCTTGCCCATCGTCGGGCTGTGGGGGATCTATCGCTTTTTATAGGTACTTCCATGGCTTCTGCTCTGAAGAATTGTCCAGTATAGTTTCTCCACTCACGGTTTCCAACAGAGAAACTCGTGGTTCCGCGCGTATGCATCCCTATACGTAACTGGACAGGCTCCGAACTTCCCACTTTGTTCGTTCTTTTATCCCTAGAATTTCTAGAATGTGGAACCTGCTGCCCGCGGAGGTCTTGCCTTCCCCCAAATCTTCAAGTATTTAAGTCCCGTGTCAACAAACTCCCGCTTACCTCGCTTAAGACACCCACGGTACGTTAGTATTTAGGCTTTTAGTCTTCGTGGTTTGTCCAAAGATAAAAAAATGTAGAGTGGAAGTGCTGATTGATCTAAGTACAAAAATTAAAAATCTCCAGAAATCAAATTAATAAGTCAAGAATAAAGTGCTAGACATACGGGTGGCTTCAACTTTGGACCTAGTTTTCAATGGCTAGAGTGAAATTGGCACTATGATTTTTAAGTGGAATATTGATGGACAAAAAACAAAAAAAAAATATATTTTGGCACTTAGATCAAATAGAACTTCCCACTCTTTAAATATTTTCTTACACCTGATTCGAAACTGATCCAGAAGCTTTGGTCTTATGTCTTTTTCCCTAACGTAATTCATAAGTTTTGTTAAATTTGCTAATTCTATCATTAAATTATCAAACCATTTTCTAGGTTTGAATTATTCCAAATCAGTTCCCTCCTAGAATATTATTTAATTGTCTGAAAAATGACGTATCTCAAAGCTTCATTTTCTAAGCCACCGACAAGCAATAGCTATTTCTCGAATAGTAGCCTTTAAAAATATTTAAAATTTGGTAACATTAAGTCAGTTAAGGACATCCCATATAACATTTTTTGCCGACGTTGTACATTTAATATACTGGCATTGCCAACACTCTTTAATGGCAACGCATTGGCAAAAGGTATCAAAAGACGCGAAAGGGGCAATTGGCCGTTATTAGGCCACGTGTTGAAGATAATGTGATGGCATCCGTCATTAATAATTTATGATGAAAAATGCGTTTAGGATGACGGCATCCATCATTAATAAAGTATGCCAAAAAATGCGTTTAGGATGATGGCATCCATCATTAATAAGTTATTGGCAAAAATGCGTTTAGGATAATGGCATTTATCATTAAATAAGTATTGCAAGTTTTATAAGTTGAATGTCCCAAAAGTTAAATAACATATTTAGAATTTTGTAATCGAAAAAAATGAGAAAAAAGGCAGGTAAACTTTATCAATAAATAAATTACATAATATAAATTTTTATACCGTAACAATAAACCAAACAAATAAAATAAAAAGTATGTAATAAAATTTAAAAAAGATAGTAAATCAAAAGAAAACACTTTAAAATAGTAAGTATTTAAGGGACACTTACACTCAATTTTCAGATCCAAAACATAGGGAGAAATATTTTAAAGGAGTTAAATGTCAAAAAAAAAAACTATTCAATATTTATAATTTTTTTATTATCACGTCTTTAAAACTTTTAATAAGGCAACTCCCTGATTTCATATAATTTTTTTAGGTAACTACAAATTTAAAGGGTTTTAAACAAAATGTTTACAGCTCCTAACAGTCTACTTGAATAGACCCGCCTTCTTGACTAGCCATCACCAATTAATTACACAACACACACTAATTAGGTAATGAATACACTTAATTATGTCTACTAAAAACTCTTTTCTTTAAAAAAGAAACTAGAAAGCTAGAAAACCACGTAGAAAACAATTGCACAAAGCGGCCAAACAAAAGCAAGGTTGCCTCATCTGTCAAATTGTCAAATCTTGTATTTCGGCTAAGCGGGAAATTTGAATTTATCACCTTCGGTCGAAATCGTCGAAATTAACCTAGCTAATTTTACCATCATTTTATTTTTATCCTCTCAAAAATACATAATAAACATTTTGTTTGACTTAATTTTTATTTGCATGATTTGTATCAATAAAATGTTAGGAAAAGGCCATTTCCTTTAAATTATGTAAAAAACATAAAATAATGTTCTTTAGCCGCCATTATAAATAAAACAGATCAAAAAAATGCTGGTTTGAAAAGTATGAATATGCGTTGACAGGTTTGCCTTCAAAAATCCAATATTTATTTGCCTGCAACAAAAAGGCATGCTTTATTTAATCAGGATTGGTATGCCGCCATTTTTGTATGCTTGCCGGCAATTCGCCTGCATGTAAAATTTATTGGCAATTGAGTGTTTATTTAGGGTTAACTTTTGATGCGTATTAGATGTTGGCATAATATTGCCACCAATTGCCAATGCTTTACCATCAATGCCAATATGAAAAATGTATATTGCCGGCAAATAGTGTTCGCTGGAATAGCTACAACTAAAATATTTTCACAGTTCTGGCATTTTGGAAATTATTGGAAGTTAATAAAAAAATTCTTATTTTAAATGAAACACCAATATATTAAGCTAGAACAAGAGCATAAGCTCTGACCCAAGTACCAGAGACCACTATTGCTATAGTGGCTCTATCAGTGGTGGCTCCTCTGGGGAACGATCATGAGGACCGTCGAGGTGCGCTGGAAGTGAAAACTCTTAACGCTCGGGCACGATAACAAGCGTCAGCGTTAAACGGCTTATTTCAAAAAAACAAGTTCTTTTATTCTCACATTTCCCGCTCAACGCTGGCCGCTGATGCTTAGTATTGTGTCAGAGACCTTATGACATAACAACGTGACTCCCGAAAGTTAGTCGTGTCTAGAGTTTGGGTAGATAAGATTCACCCCGCACCTTACTGATGAGTCACAGCCAGGACGAAACACGAATAATTGCAATGAGACGGTATATGATCGATCAATTGACAGTAGACTGCTCAGTACAGTAGGGACCAGGCATAGCCATTAACCTACCATTTCCCTTGTGGAGGGTGAGGGGTTCTGAGTGAATAGACGATTAGGTGCACAGCGCGCTAACCCATGACGCTCAAGTCCGGGAGCCCCTGACGGTGGAGACCAGAGGAATTGTCTCACGTCGATCATATGCATTTTCAAAGCTCATCCTTGGTTGTTTTCGTCACTAGCTGCAGTGGCGGCTCAAGACCAAAATTTAATGTGGGCAAGATACATTTTGCGATGCCCTTGCTATTACTGCAAAATGTAAGCCGCGAGGCGGCTCGAAGGCCGCGAGACCGTGGGCAGTCGACCACATTACCCACGCCCTCCGCCGCCTCTGACTGGCTGCAACTCATCAAACCGACTTCCGTGGAGTTCACTCTGCTTGGACGAACACATGCAATACTAGCAATATATTATTTATTTTTTAGATTCTATCTAAAATTCTTAACATATTTTATGTATAATGTCTTGTACCTAAGTACAACCATTTCTGTTATATTTAAAATTTTATGTTTAAAATGACGTTTACGCGACATTACATAATCATCTTTTTTTTAACACAAGAAAATTGGAATTAAGTCCGTTTTACAGTCTGCAAGTTTTTCTGCAACTTGCAAGAAACTTGTGGTAGGCATGCGCAGTACGCGAACAGCTGATTTTTGGCAGCGTATTCTGCAACTTTACTGCGACTTGCAATTTTACCAGTTGGACTGATTTTTCTTGCAGTTGCAACTGCAAGTGTGGGAAAAATTTGGTTATTTCAGTGGTACCAACCCCACCCAAAATTACTAGTTAAGTGACCACCACCTTCTTGCTTTTTTTCTTGAATTCTCATCCCCAGGAGGGTAGCGGCAGCAATAATGAGGCAAATCTTCGTTTTTTTTTCATTTTTAACAGCTAGAATAGCCGGTCAATACCTAGGTTAGGTTCTAACTTGGTATTGCCGACTGTAAAACGAATCTGCAATAAACTTGCAGCAAGTTTATTGTTGAAAGAAAGTTGCTGCAACAAAATTGCTGAAAGAACTTGCTGACTGTAAAACGGACTTTAGGTTTCTCATAGAGAAAGAACTAATTTAAAAACTGCATGACAATAAATAAATACAGATACAAAAATAATCGCTAAAAAATATATCGACAAAAACCTTAAAATAATTTTTATTAAATGAAAAGCCATATCTTTTATTACCGTATTCCATAAAGCAACAAAAATAAGGGTAAGTTTGTATTAGAATGTCTATTTAAAAAGTTTAGTTTTCGAAATAATAGGCAATGCCGAATAAGTGCTAAAACTGTAAAAATATTTTCTTATGTCCCCCACTAACTTTATAAAGTTACAAAAATTTTTCAAAGCCTACTTTAATCAGGTTAATAAATTTGAGAATGCAAAAATACACTAAAAACCATAACTTTTTGTAAATTGGTGGTAATTATTACTCACTTAAATTAAAATTAAATTTATTCGTAAACAATTTAAGGTATTATATATTCTTTTTGCATTCTTTATTTAAATTTTAGGACAGTGTTTGAAAAAATATCTTTTAAATAAAAAAAAAGAAAATCACAAGTTACCATTGTTATGATGTAAAAGGTAATTGTCTAGAAAGTTGCTAAAACTCATTTTTATTGAAATTTTTTATACGCAGTTTTTGGGACAGTGATCACGCATCGGAAAGATTTTTTTTATAAATCGTTTCGTGCTCAAGAAATTTATCATCATAGTTTAAAATCAAACTAACCTTATTTTTACTATATTCATCTTTTTTGCAAAAAATTCTTAATATAAAGGTAAATTGGCACACAAAATTAGATTTACGCCACTTAAAGTTAGCAAAACTTTACTTTCAATCGTTTCAGTTGCGGTAGCCTTTGGCCATACCATGTGTATACATGGTTGCAGGGTTTGGCGATTAAAACTGTGCAATCTAATAAAATAATTTCAGAATAAGAATGAAGCCTTAAATAAAGGATTATAGCCACCTAGAAGCAATACTACAACTGGCTCTTAAAAAATTAAGTAAATATAAAAACTTTTAAAATATTTGATTTCTATTTAGAATTTCCTCAGAAATGCTAAAATATTAAAATATACAGGGTCATTTAAAAACTTAACATTACAGCCATTTCCGGTTAAACCAGAAGTAACCAAAACTTGAATAATATGCGAAAACCCTCCCTCCCTCTTTTCATACCATTTACCAGTACCAAGATTATGTTGATATGTGTAATACTCGGACTCTTTGTTTGACCTCCGGACAGTGCGGACGTGCGTAAAGGACTACAAAGTTCTTCCCGGAGTAGCGGTTAGAGGTGCAGGACGGACGTTTTCACCTTCGGGGATCAAGGAAAGATTCACGCTAAATTGACGGCATCTTTCTTCTGGATCTAAGCGCTGTGAGCGAAGATTCCTATAAGCTGATGGTATCCTGTTTGGTGGTGAATACGAGGTGTTTCTCAAATGGCGGGAAATAGATGGGCGTGCCATGAAAACTGTCAGTAGTGAAAGTGAAGATTATACGTAACACCAGTAGCAGATCTTGGTTTGACAGCCGACAATTCATGCATCATGCATCATTGCATCGATTGTAGAATTATTTTGTTTTCTTTTTGGAATTTCTGGGAGCAACGAGCTCGATTATCCAGATTTTCCGCCGACGAAGCCCTGGAAAGCATAGTCCGGAAGGGGGAGAGTGATGGATTGGACCTGAAGGGACCAAAACCAAGAAAAAAATAGAAATAGAATAGAATGTGTAATACTCTGGGACAGAGGTGGTCAACTTGTTTAGACCCAAGATCGACTATTCAATGACGACACCCAGTGCGATCTACCAGTTATGTACAGGGTAAGCTTTTTAAAACTTAAAATGGCTATATTTTCTAAACCAAGGCAAGTATCAAAAAATAAAAAAATACCGTTTCTATAAAACCTGGGGGTAATATAAATGACGTATTTTTAAAAACACCTCTATCAACCCCTTAAGCTGCCTCCCCAGTCATTTTAAAATATTAAACTCCAACACCCCTTACGTGGCACTTCTCTGAAACGCTTATGAAAAATGGGTTTCGTTGGTCATAAAAAGTTGGGGTAAAATCAAATACTACCCTTAAATTTTAGAAAAATCATACTGTCTTATTCATAAAGAATACCAGAAAATGTCCAATTAAATTTATGTAAAATTAAGTAAAAAACTATTAATAAATCAAAATTATGCTCTCTGCAGAGCTAACCCGCCCTCATAAGAAGTTCTGGTTAGTTCAACAAAATTCAAAAAAGAACTCATCAAAACTAACAAGATTTTTTTATGGGGGCGGGTTAGGCTTATTATTTTAAGTCATTATTAAATTTCATTTAATTTTTTATTAATTTAAATGGACATTTTCCGGTATTTTTTATTAATAATAAGGTACGATTTCTCTAAAATTTAAGGGTGGCAGGTAAAAGCATTTTAATAAGTTTTTAGAGAGGTGCCACATCAGGGGTGTTGCCATTTAAGATTTTAAAGTGACTGGGGCTGCAGCTTAAGGGGTTGATAAAGGTGTTTTGAAAAATACGTCATTTATATTCCCCCAGATTTTATGAAAACGGTATTTTTTATTTTTTGATATTTGTCTTGGTTTAAAAAATAAAGCCATTGTAAGTTTTAAAAACTCACCCTGTACTTTGGCGATTGAAAAATGATACAAGATGATGTGTGCAGCAGTATGTAATAACGTTGTGCAGTATATTCTACGTATTTATACTTTTTCCCTTGCCACGATCGACTAGACTAATAGTAGCGATTTTGGCCACCTATGCTTTAGAAGTTCTATTTCTATTTTTTTTCTTGGTTTTGGTCCCTTCAGGTCCAATCCACCACTCTCCCCCTTCCGGTCTATACTTTCCAGGGCTTCGTCGGCGGACAATCTGGATAATCGAGCTCGTAGCTCCCAGAAATTCCAAAAAGAAAAAAAATAATTCAACGTTCGATGCAATGCATAAATTGTCGACTGTCAAACCAAGATCTGCTACTGGTGTTACGTATAACCTTCACTTTCACTGCTGACAATTCCCATGGCACGCCCATCTATTTCCCGCCATTTGAGAAATACCCCGTGTTCATCACCAAACAGGATACCATCAGCTTCTATTAATCTTCGCTCACAGCGCTTAGATCCAGAAGAAAGATGCCGTCAATTTAGCGTGAATCTTTCCTTGATCCCCGAAGGTAAAAAACGTTCGTGCGACACCTCTAGCCGCCACTCCGGGAAGAACTTTGTAGTCCTCTACGCACGTCCGCACTGTTCGGAGGTCAAACAAAGAGTTGCTTTAGAAGTTATAGCTTTTCTAATAAATTCGTTGACACTTGGTATTGTGTGTCACTTTAGGTTTAAATCAAGAATTGTGTGCAAAAAAGGGGGAATATAGTGAAAATAAGGCAAGTTTAATGTTCAACTTTATTGTTGGATATATCAAAAACCGAACGTTTCCTAAAAAATTCTTTCAGATTTGTGGTCAGTGCCCAAAGAAACACACATACATCAAATTTCGTCAAAGTCGAAATTTCCGCAGCTTTCTTGGCAATTACCAAAAAAACAAACAAATACTTTATAGTAGGGGAGCCAAAGGAGATAAACTTTTTAATAAAGTTTATCTTTCTAAGGGAGCCCACGATGCTAAATGAGGATTTACTCGAGAGTCATAGAGACCTATTGGGATGCAAAGCTTAAATGATAAGAAGAAAAAAATCTTAAATAATATAAACCTTTTTATCGGTGGCGGTGGGGAAAGTGGCTATATACTTTTAAATATGTCAAGAAAATACTGTTATTATTCCGGCTTGTGGAAATCGTTTGGGTCGTATATCATGTTGAAAAACCTGCCAAAGAGGGCCATTGTGCAGTACAGTTACATAGTCAACGCGATAATAAAATATCAACACTTTCCACAACAGTGGAAGGAAGCCATAGTAGTACCGATTTTAAAACCGGGAAAAAATCCCAAAAGACCTGACTCGTACAAACCAATAGCAATGACAAACGGACTATCAAAAAGTACAGAGAAAGCCATACTGTTCAAATACAAACATTACTTTGACAAAAACTTACCTGACGAACAGTTTGGATTTCGTGACGACCACAACACTGTAATGCTTATTTTTAGAGTGTTGCAGGAAGCACTAAACAAAATAAATAAAAAACAGAACACGGTACTACTAGTCTTAGATATAAAAAAGGCTTTTAACACTGTATGGCACAATGGCCTGATTTACAAGCTGGCAATCATACATGATATTCCCATGTACGTGGTAATACTGTTCCACTCCTACATGCAAAACAGAACATTTAAAGTTAAAGTTGAAAACCAACTATCAAACATATATAGAATGCATGCAGGAGTACCACAAGGAACAGTGTTATCTCCCAAACTATATAACCTTTATACAGCCGATATCCCTAAATATCCTAATAACAAGTTAGCATTGTTCGCAGACGATGCGCTAATATACGCGCATTCGTTTGCCGCAAATGCTGCTAGACAACAAATACAATCACACATACATTACTTAAAACCATGGTACGACAAATGGAAGATTACTATAAACGAAGACAAGACAGAATGCCTAATAATAACCAAAAAATTTACGAACAATACGATTAATATACCTGTTAAGATAAACAACACCTACATAAAACCTCAAAAAACCCTTAAATACCTAGGCCTAGTCATTGACGACCGCCTCTCCTTTCAACAACACATTTCCCATATGTTGCGTAGGGCTTATGCAGCAATGCATAATCTCTATGCAATACTTGCACCAAATTCCCGTATGTCACCCCGTAATACATTGACAGTATACAAACAAATAATAAGACCTGCAATAACATATGCAGCACCGATTTGGTGTAGCGCATCAGAAACACAAATACAAAGACTGCAAAGATATCAAAACAAAGTACTACGATGCGTTACATCATCAGGAAGATACACTAGAATAGCCGAACTACATAACATGACAAACATGCCTAGGATACACGAATACATACAAAATATAGCTGAAAAATTTTACAAATACTAAACACAAACGTCTAACTTAACTAGAAACTTAACCGACATACGTGAAAATGACAACGTAATACACAAACCACTATACAACAGACTGCCATTTTATTACGGGGATGATTAATAATCATTACACATCCTAATTAATTCAATCCAATAATTAACCAAAAATCCTTTTTACCAACAGGAATATTAAATTACATTACAAAACACCAAGACTGACTCACTGACTGACAGAGCTTGGTTTTGCGCGCTACTTCTAAATGTACCTGAAAACTGAAGTACCTGAATAACATCAAGCAAGTTTTTTGCAAATCTTTTTCCTGCGAAGCAACAAATTACAAAAAACAATATAGCTAGCACAGACAAAAGCGATATACTCAAAAATTCTTAAAAACTAAACTGTCTAGAAGTGCTTAAGGTCACTACCCGCGAACAATAATTTTCTAATACCATTACATCCTACCTACCCAAGAGCTAACACCGCTCTCAACCCTACCTCGGTTGTTTTTCTCCCTCTAAGCCTGAAAAGGCAAACAGGAAGCGCCTTAATTGTATATATTTATTGTTGTAAATGTATTATGTAACATAGTAGATTTCAGGATGTATTGTAATTTTAAATTTATGAATAAAGGCATTTTGTAAGTAAGTAAGTTTGGGTCGTATCGGATTATGTATTTTTCGTTATCCCTGAATTATTTTCTTTAAAATAAAAAAATAGCCACGCTCGAAATTGTTTACCTGGATTTTTTTTTGTAGCCCTCTGTTTCCTTTACGTCACTCTTAAATTGTCAGATTAGTGGAATATACACTGTTTAGCATGTAACTAACTTACCCTATCTTAATCTAACGCGCTCAACAATTTCGGATGGATATATTTTTGTTTTTATAATCGACCCTGTATACGGAGCTAATATTTGGTGGAGGCACTTAACCGGTTACAAGGTATCCTCTGGTATATTAATTTGCCGCGCTGTAATAAATCCTGAAATCCCTTCTTGGGCTCTCCTACCTTTAGTGTTTTTTGTTTACAGATAAGGATTTTGTCTTCGAACTAATCATACCATCGCTACCAGGGTTTACCTTCTCCCAGCACAGTGAAAAACCCGGTCTTTCCGCAATATACATGGCCCAAATCTTCTCAGATTTAATGGAGTACTGCCTGAAATACGACAGATACTATGTACAGGGTGGAGACTGGGGAAGCACCATAGTCCAACATATGGCGGTACTCTATCCACGAAAAGTCATTGGGGTGCATTCTAATATGTGTTTTGTAAACACGTTAACAAGTAATTTTAAGTAAGTTGTATATAATTCGGGGTTTAGTGCCGTTTTTACACGTTCCACACAGACACAAAAAGGACGTTGTTGTATCTGATTTCTTTTAGATATCTTGTTGGAAAATATTTTCCTAGTCTTATATATGATACCGAAGAGTCGAAATTGTGTAACTCTACAGCAAATTCTATTTCGTTTTTACTTGAAGAAACTGGATATTTCCACATACAGGCTACAAAGCCAGATACTGTAGGTAAGATATTTTTAACGTTTTCTTGTTCATAAGTAAACTTTCTTTAAGCATAATAAGGGCTTTTTAGTGAAACTAAAAAAAAACATCCTTGTGTTAGCAATGCTTTAATGACAGCATTTGATTTTAAAATCGAAGCTTTTAATTTAAACAAAACCTGTATTATTTGCTTAATTTTAAAAATAGCACAAAAATTTAACATACATTTGCACAGTCAGTGGCGTACCGCTTTATTGTTAAAAATAATTCCTTCGGTTGCCGCTCGAGATGTCTCTGGGCTTATTGGATGTAACATTCCCAAATAAAAACAAAATTTGGTAGAGAATATTGAGGATATTTTTAAAAAAATACAAGTTTACCACCCTGTATCTTAAGAACGACAAATGTGCGGACTCATGTTTATACAGGGTGGTTCCTGAGTAATGGGCTAAAATTCAACTGAAGAATTTTGAAGTTAAAATATTGCGATTTAACTAAACTTACCTCATTACAAAAGTTAATATTAACTAAGACACATTCAAATTTATTCTGATGTTAATATTTTTTAATTAGAGAAAGCCACCTACACTACTTTGAAATTATCTAAGAAATCCCAACTTTTTTGTGCTACTCTATATGTACCATCCAAGTAAACCAGTAAATTATTCTATGCTTCTACAAAAAAAGGTATACTTTGTAAGAATGGCTCTGGGCAACCGTTTTCAAAATATTTCTATTTAAGTGTTTTAGTGGTACCAAAGAGTCTATGTATGAATGAATACAATAAATTATTCTTTTATAATGATGATGATGATGATGATGATGGCAATTGTAGTTATGGCTACATTTTGATATATCAATACTGCAATAGTTGTTTTTTTAAATACGTTTTTTTCTAAACTAAATAACTATTTTTAGGTGTGGCACTTCGTGATAGCCCGATGGGTCTAGCAGCATACATGTTAGAAAAATTCAGTACTCTCACTAATGCTGACTATAGAAATAGAGAAGATGGTGGACTTACAGAAAAGTTTACTATGGACCAACTATTAGACAACATTATGCTGTATTGGGTCACTGGCTGTATGACCAGTGCCATGCGTATATATGCTGAAGCATTTACTAATGCTAAACTGGAGCTTCAGAGGTAGGTAGTAAAATACATTTACATGGTGTCCATCCAAATTTTGTACAAATTTAATCGCGAATAACTTAAAAATAAATAAATTTATACAAATGCCGATTTTGCAGATTGGCTGATACATAAGCACAAAATATACCTGGTAACTCAGGAGGTTGTTAACCTCCACCACCCAACCCAATTTTTTAGTTTTTACGAGGGATGTTATTTAAACCTAAAATCACTTTCGGCACTAAAAACTTTCTAATTCAAAATGCAAATGCCCCTTTTTTTCTATATATTTGTATTTTTTATAAAATTCTCTTTTTAATATTATATTATATAGGGTGTCTCTTTTTAAAATAGCGGCCAAAGAATACTTTTATAGAAAATCGAATACCGCCCTTATTTCTGCTTTGAATATATATTTGATGTAAAAAAAAATGAAATTTTTCACAGATTTTAAATTAAAACACCCCTATTTTATTCTATTTTTAAATTCTACAATAAAATCCAGTTCTAATAACATATTACAACATATTTATTTTCAACAGTATGTTGTGATAAGTCATTAGAAAGAAATTTGTTTCTCATTTATTATTTAAGGAACTAAAATCACGAAATGTAAGTGTTTTATTAAAGAAAATAAAAAGAATCAATACTTGCAAAAAAAATTTATTGAAGATATGCTCCATATTGGTTGGAAGAATTCATTTATTCAACGGTCTCTTTTGTTGGGTACAAGCCAAAAGTCTATCTAGAAAGAATGAGACCGCTTCTGTCCTGGTACCGGGGTATAGCGAGCTGACCTTGTTCAGCCATATCGACCCTTATGAACTGGCCGGGCACCTAAAACAAAATTTAAAAAAAAAACAGAAAACCCAAAAAACGACGTTTTGGTGGCAAGCCAAAAATAGTTTGACATTTTAAGGAATAAATTTTGCGCC
The DNA here is from genome assembly GCA_014170235.1 of Listronotus bonariensis. Lineage (NCBI taxonomy): Eukaryota > Metazoa > Arthropoda > Insecta > Coleoptera > Curculionidae > Listronotus > Listronotus bonariensis. The sequence continues at coordinate 153,144 of JACEGR010000859.1, read as the reverse complement.
CCTTTGACTTTGCGAAACTAAAATGCATAAGATTTAATTCTTTTTATTTAAAAATTGGTTAATTTTTTTTATTTTAATTTTTAATTTAAATTTAACTTACAACGGTGGCAGACTTGCCACCAAAACGTCGTTTTTTAGTTAGAATTTTTTGTTTTCTTTTCCTTTATTTTGTTTTAGGCGACCGGCCAATTCGCTATTCCCCGAAACCCATACTCTCTGGATAGACTTTTGGCGTGTACCCAACAAAAAGACCATTAAAATAAGTCATTATTTTATTTTTATGGCCTACTTAGCCAGTGCCAGATCAAGGAAAATCACGAACACCCTGTATACCTAAAATATTTATATAGTACAAATGTTACATAACCTACTTTCCGAAGAGTCGCGGTAGTTCATGATGGACACCCATATCTGAGCCGTGCGGAGAGGAGAAAATTACCCCCGCAGAAGTCCAAAAAGGTCCCTTAAAGATGGGTTGTTTACTGAAGGTAGCGCCTTCGTAAAACCTTTTTTTTTTTTTGTTACTGCCCCCCAAAATCACTTTCTGCGTACGGCCTTCCCTGTATTGAAAATTAATCTTTGATTTGATTGGTTTCAGAACGCAAATCAACATTCCCAGTGGTTGCGCAAGATTTCCTCACGAAATTCTACTAGCTTCCAGATCGATTCTAGAAGAAAGACACAAGGAATTAGTTCATCTAACTTCTTTCGACAGAGGTGGACATTTCGCAGCATTGGAAGAACCAGAAATATTATCACAAGATATATTTCAGTTTGTGGAAATTGTGGAGAAACTAAGAACTGATATTCACTGACCGTTATTAGTATTTTTTTTGTTTTGAAATTGTTATGTTGGTATCCAATATTTGTGTCGTATACATATACATATATGTTATTGTGTCAAGCATTTTTTTCTTTATTTATTTAGGGCAATTAAAATAAAGATGCTCTTGTATAACAAAAAAAAGTGTCTATGAATATAAGACGTCTATATCTAAAAAGGAACAAGTAAGAAAAGAAATCTTAGGTACATAAAGCGCATTTATTTCAATACCTAATTACTGACACATGTTGGTAATTAGTATTTTTCTAATTGAAACAATATTGGTATTATTTATTTTAAAAGTAAAAGATATACGTATTAAAGTTTAAAATTGTACAGATATTTCTAGATATAAATAAAATATTTTTGACTGCCACATGCCTTTTAATTTTTTATGGCTAATTATTAAAGCATTCTCATTTATACAGGGTGATTTTAAGTTGGCACTTTTCTTGAAACACTATACAAGATGTAATTTAATTGATGGCTAAATATACAAGGTATGATTCCTTAGCTTATTTTAGATAGAAAGTTTATATAAACATATGTCCTAAACCACCTAACTTTTAAAATACAAAGTGTTGAAATTTCAAAAAGAATAATCTATTTTTTTAAATATCCTAGCTATTCTTTACCCAATTTTGTTTTAATTTGACAATATTATTAATGACATTAAGGTGCTAATTTATCACTAATTTAATTACATTTAATAAGTCCAGTGGCGTCACGAGAGGCAACTAAAGGAATATTTCTAACAAAAAAACGGTACGCCACTGACTGTGTAAATGTGTGTAAAATTTTTGTGCTATCTCTAAATAAAGTAAATAAAAATACAGCTTTTATATTTTTTAATTTTTTTCCGTATCTTATTTAGTTTAAGAAAAAATAATATATCTTGCTTAATTGCATATTTTAAGACCAAAGAAGCATTTCGAGATCTTCTTAAACATTTTTAAAACTTAGGTTTTATAATTTTTAATTAGCAATTATGTAACAAAATAATAAATACTTATTTAAATAAGGTGTATATACAGTTTAATGGTTTTAACTAAAATAAGTGTTTTCGGATTTTTTGGTTATTCAAAAAGATGTACACCCTGTATCTCAAAAGTTAAGACGTTTAGGACATAAATATGTATGTATGTACTTTTCTTTATAAAATAAGCAAGGAATCAGTGGCGGACTAACCCTTAGAAAATAGTACTAATTATTTGTACACCCTGTATAATAAAGAAATTAAAATATTATTTTTAAATAGTCTAAACCCTTTGCTAAAAAAAGGTACTCCTGTCTAATATCGATAAAGTGAAGCGTTTTCGAGAAAAACAAAATTTTAATTAAATAGAGTTGTATTTAATAATTTTGTTTGTCGATTCAACATAGGCTTCCTCTAATTTTATGCATTCCCTAGCTTTAATTATCAAAGATTATGTGACCCTTTACAATGCTACAACAATATTTTTTAGTTTCGTGAAAATAAAAAAAATGTTTTTTAAGATTTTTTGGTACCATTTTTAACAGAATAACCTATTGTTTTTAGATGTCCTACTAGACTAAAAACTTGTTTCTGTTAAAAATGTTTTACTTTGTCGACATCTAACAAGAGTACGTAGTTTTAGCTAAGTATTTAAGCTACCCAAAAATACTTATTTTATTTTATTATTATACAGGGTGTAAAAATAATTAACACTATTGTCCACGGGTAAGTCCGCCATTGGCGAACTAATGGGGGCAAATGTTTTACAAGGACACCATTTTAAAGAGTCCTTACTTGTATTTATCCTAGTGTTGGGCGATATATCAATAACCGCGATATTTCACCGGTGAATGGAAAATCACTGGCGCTGCCAGTGATTTACTTTATGCAAATACGGTGATCAGTGATCGAAGCGAATACTGCAATCGGCATCGACACGACACGCATTGGATGATCGCTGATGGCTAGTGTTGGGCGATATATCAATAACCGCGATATTTCACCGGTGAATGGAAAATCACTGGCGCCGATCGAAATATGATATACCTATGAATTATTATTTAAAAATAATATGTGAAGGAAAACAGTGATTTAAGCTGATATGATATTTATATTGTTTAGACGTGGAGGGTGGCGGGCACCGCCAAGCCATGTGAAAGACTGTTTTCCAAAGCCGGGTTAATATTAACCGACCGTAGAAATAAATTAAGTGCAAACAAAGCTGAAAACTAATCTTTCCTAATGCTAATTTTTTATTTTTATTGGGAAAAAAGTAAGCTACATTTTGTTTTATTTTTATATATTTAAAGAATGTAAAATTTTTATTCTTTAATATGCGTTTTCGTTTTGCTTTAAAAAGTTTTTTATTTTATATTTATATTTTTGTAATTGAATTTAAGTTAAAAATGTTAAAATGGTGTTCGATTAATAAAAAATGTGTTTTTTATTTTTGAAACTAGGTAATGAATAAACCCTAAAACTTGATATTATTTTTACATAATAATATTGCAATATATCACATTAAGCTTGTTGTTGTTGCACCTTATATAAAAATGATTATTTGAGTTATGAGCCCTAAAAAATTTAGATTTCGTAATATTACTGTTAGTCTAATTTGCAGCATAATATTTATTTTTATAAAATCAATAAATATTATGCTGCATGTCAATGAAAACCGATAAGAGCTGCATAAATAATATATTCGTATTTGTTGTCAGACACCGAGCTGTTTTTATATTTCCATTTTTAGTTAAATATTTATGTATATTCAAGTCACTGCAGTGATTGAAATCACTGTTTAAAATCACGGTGATTTAGAACCCATATAACATTTTTTGCCGGCCATGTACATTTAATTTACTGGCGTTGCCAACACTCTTTAATGGCAAGGCATTGGCAAAAAGGTATCAAAAAGACGCGAAAGTGGGCAATTGGCCGTTATTGGGCCACGTGTTGCAGATAATGTGATGGCATCCGTCATTAATAAGTTATGATGAAAAAATGCGTTTGGGATGATGGCATCCATCATTAATAAGTTATTGGTAAAAAAATGCGTTTAGGATAATGGCATTTATCATTAAATAAGTATTGCAAGTTTTATAAGTTGAATGTACCAAAAGTTAAATACCATATTTAGAATTTTGTAATCGAAAAAATGAGAAAAAAGGCAGGAAAACTTTATCATTAAAAAATTACATAATATAAATTTTTATACAGTAACAATAAACCAAAAAAAAATTAAAAGTATGTAATAAAATTAAAAAAAAAAGATAGTAAATCAAAAGAAAATACTTTAAAATAGTAAGTATTCAAGGGACACTTACACTCAATTTTCAGATCCAAAACATAGAGAAAAATATTTTAAAGGAGCTAAATGTCAAAAAAACTATTAGATACATATAATATTTTTTATTAACACGTCTTTAAAACTTTTAATAAGACAACTCCCTTATTTCATATAATTTTTTTAAGTAACTACAAACTTAAAAGGTTTTAAACAAAATGTTTACATCTTCTAACAGTCTACTTGATTAACCTGCCTTCTCGACTAGCCATCACCAATTAATCACACAACACAAACTAATTAGGTAATGAATACTCTTAATTAGGTCTACTAAAAACTCTTTTCTTTAAAAAGAAACTAAAAAGCTAGAAAACCACGTAGAAATCAATTGCACAAAGTGGCCAAACAAAAGCACTCATCTGTCAAAATCGTCAAATCTTGTATTTTGGCTAAGCGGGAAATTTGAATTTGTCATCTTCGGTCGAAATCGTCGAAATTAACCTAGCTAATTTTACCATCATTTTATTTTTATTCTCTCAAAAATACATAATAAACATTTTGTTTGACTTAATTTTTATTTGCATGATTTGTAACAATAAAGTGTTATGAAAAGGCCATTTCCTTCAAATTATGTAAAAAAACATAAAATAATGTTGTTTAGCTGCCATTATAAATAAAACTGATCAAGAAATTGCTCTAATGTTAGTTAAATACCAATGTTACTAATATAGTTTAAAAAGTATGAATATGCGTTGAAGGTTTGCCTTCAAAAATCCAATATTTATTTGCCTGCAACAAAAAGGCATGCTTTATTTAATCAGGATTGGTATGCCGCTATTTTTGTATGCTTGCCGGCAATTCGCCTGCATGTAAAATTTATTGGCAATTGAGTGTTATATAGGGTTAACTTTTTAATGCGTATTAGATGTTGGCATAATATTGCCACCAATTGCCAATGCTTTACCATCAATGCCAATATGAAAAATGTATATTGCCGACAAATAGTGTTTGCTGGGAAATCACTGTCGCCGTTTCACCGGTTACCAAAATCACCGTATTTTCTAACACTAATTTATCCCATTAAGAAATATTTTAGTATATCAGTACTATAAAAGTTATTAGAGAAAAACTATTTCCAGCGGCGTCCTTTAAGGGCACATATTTCTGTAAAGAGGGGCTTTAGGAAAAAAGATAGAAACTGGTCACATTATTTTTACGTGTTCTATATGAATCCGAGAAATTGTCCACATATTTTTGGACACCCTGTATAGCTATATTTACATTGATCAATGCGGAAAAGTAGAAAGTGTCCATATGTTTATCCATTTTTGTAACAACTACATTTTGCTATTAGTACGTCTAATGACTATATAATTTAAACGTTTTGCAGGCAGTATACCTATTTATTAACTATGAAGTATGATAAATATTTGCATCTAACATCCAACTATCTCTTTCATATATTATGCAGCACTTATTTTACATAAAAATGGGTGGCATTAATCTAAATAAAAAAAGGACAGTAGTTCAAGCCAAGGCTTCAAGTACAAGGTTGTTTAATAAAGGCGCGAACACATAGTCACGTTACGTTATTTTTCGGTAGGAGGGCACAAGAAAAAAAATCATTAAATGTATTTGAAGCTTACTCCCTATTAAAAAGAAAGTTCATTCGCCCAATTTTCAGTAATTGTTTACTTATCGGACATCACGCCGATTTTGATGATTTTTGGCATACGAGGATTTTTTAAAACGCTGATTATTATTAAAAAATTTTTTAGTCGGACACGTTTCGTTTCACACATCCATTATCAAACTTAAATAGAAAACTAACCAAGATTCACCATATTTCCCTTTATTTTTGCACACAATTTTTGAATTTTCCGCTAAATTGGCACTTAATATTTGATTTCCATCCCTTAAAACCCCAATTTTTACTTATTTTACCCATTTTTTAAATAAAATTGCAAAGCTTCCCTTTTATCACAGTAGCCATGGCGCCGCCTTTTTAAGTCTGATGATGGATATCTTAAAAACGAAACATTGCTGACTAAACATTTTTTTCAGATTCTTAATCAGCACCCCAAAAAAACCTAGTATGCCGAAAATGATTAAAATCAGCATGGTGTCCGGTAAGTAAACAGTTAGTTTTCTTTCTGATCGATACTTCTATCACGTTATTAAAATCAGGGATGCACTGTATATAATTATTTTAGATAGATTCTGCTATATGTTTTAGATCGTTTACTACATTTTTGTCCACGCTGCTATTTCTTTATTAAACAATTCATATCATGTCATATTTTCCATAAAAGGTCTTAATAAAAACAAAAACTCTGTTGTATGTTCTATAGTTTTACTAGTAGATGCATAATTAATTTGAAGATTGGGAGTAGGTCTTCCTTTTTGTTAAATTAAAAGTTTCTGTTTAAAAGGCAAACTGTTATTTGGAATAGAAATTGCACCGCATTTATTTCCAGTTGTGGATCCATTTCTAAATTATCACATATCACATCACATAACCCTCAACATACAAACTAATTAACTGTACTTTTTAAAATTAAACGTATAATCATATTTAACAATAAATATTGCTACTAAAACTTTACAGGACCTTACCGTTGGACCTGCAACTTCTGTCTGGAGACAGGTAAATTTGTGCCCACTTCCTGTACTAATTTCGCGTAAAGGAGAAGTATGTTACTTGAGCAAAATACATAGACAAAGCGGGCAGAATTCTCGCGTTCCCCAAAAGAAACTTTTGATATTTGGGCGTTGCCACATGAGTAATTTAGAAGTAAGTTTTGAGCAGAGTGTTTAGAAGTGTTTTAGTAGGATTATAGTATATAATATCTGAAATTATATACTATTTAACAAAATCGTTGTTTTTTGTTTATGTGAAGAGTAGACACGTTACCTGTGTCCTTTAGTACCAGCCGCCCCTTGGTGCAAACACTGTAGAGCTTAATGTGCTTGAAAATACGTATGGTAGACAAATTGGCATTACGTCTTATACTAAACTAGCTATGATTCCCGGCTTCGCTCGGGAGTTTATATGAGACCCAAATAACCGTTGTTCTGAATGAAGTTCAACTACTCGACAACAGATGGCGCCACTACACATATTTTACATTTTTGCCACCCACAACCACCCACTTCCACCCACCCCGACCAAACTCCCTTACTCACAATGGGAGACCAAGGGGTATTTGTAACCCCGACGGGAAGTCGATCGGATTGCGGATGATAGCGAAAATCGTGGACATACGAACGTACATTAGCATTTTATATAATATATTTAGATTGCTTGAATTTACTTATATTAAAAAGCATCTTAAGCTAACTAATTTTTTAACTACCAATTTTTTTACTAAGAAACACAGCTCTTGTTTCACGTGAGCCAAAAATTCGCAATTACATGAAACAAAAAATTCTTGGTGATGCCATGCAAAACATATCGTATCCGACATGACAATGTGTCTCTGCTCAGATCAGAATGCTTGTTCAAATATTAAAATAAATATTTCCGGCATCACGTGAGGTCATGTGCTATCATGTGAGCTCACGTTAGGTGACAGTATTTTTTTCCTTCTGTACTGACATGAATCTTAAAACGTTTAATACGTAAAATTGTGGCTAACATGACATAATAACAATATGTCTGATAGATTTTAACGTCTTTTAAAATATTAACCACACATTTAAAGCGTCACATTAAGTGATGTGCTATCATGTGAGCTCACTGAACATGACAACGTTCCGTGTCCAACATGACTTGACATATAAGATGTCCTTGTTTGGTCTAGTCGGCAATTTAAAAACTTGTTAAATAGAAGTAAAGCTGCTAAAAATATGTGAGACAGCTCTTTTTGATTTGAAATATGTTTTTTAAAGGCTTAGTGGTACATAAAAAGGAGCGATTGTCATTAACAAAATTAGAAAAAAAAGGTTAGTTTTTATTAATAACTTTAAAAATAATGATATTAAGGGAATTAAAAAAAAGATCTCAAGAAGAGGAGGAAATTTTTAGTAAAAAGTCCCAACTCTCGAAACTCTATCTCTATTAATATTATTATTTTAACGCTGAAAATGGGGCGATATAATATAAAAGTAATGGTCCTATTTTGGTTTTTGAGCTAGGTATTTTTCTGAAGGTAATGAAAAAGAAGGAGTGATTTAAGAATGATAATGGCACTCTAGATAAAAAATAATATTAGATTCCGACAGAAATGATTTGGAGAATTCGAAAAACAAAAAATATACCGGATGTCCCCCTTTAAAAATTAAAAGTTTCAGTCATTTCCGGTGAAAATGGAAGTAGTAAAAGCCTATCATATACACCTAAAAATAATGTTTTATAAGTCTTACAACCCTACCAAGTTTCGTCAGTATCGATGAAGAATTAAAAATATGGCAGCCGGAAAGTTATCTCGTTGTCACCCGGTCTGTTAATATTAAGAGTTTTAAAGAAAAAGTTTTTGTTATTATTTTAAGTACATTTTAATTAAAGCTTCCCATATAACATTTTTTTGCCGGCGTTGTACATTTAATTTACTGGCATTGCCAACACTCTTTAATGGCAAGGCATTGGCAAAACGGTATAAAAAGACGCGAAAGTGGGCAATTGGCCGTTATTAGGCCACGTGTTGCAGATAATGTGATGGTATCCGTCATTAATAATTTATGATGAAAAATGCGTTTAGGATGATGGCATCCATCATTAATAAGTTATGCCAAAAAAATGCGTTTAGGATTATGGCATCCATCATTAATAAGTTAATGGCAAAAAAATGCGTTTAGGATAATGGCATTTATCATTAAATAAGTATTGCAAGTTTTATAAGTTGAATGTCCCAAAAGTTAAATAACATATTTAGAATTTTTTAATCGAAAAAAAATGAGAAAAAAAGGCTGGAAAACTTTATCAATAAAAAAATTACATAATATAAATTTTTATACCGTAACCAAAAAAGAAATAAAAAGTACGTTATAAAATTTAAAAAAGATAGTAAATCAAAAGAAAACACTTTAAAATAGTAAGTAGATATTTAAGGGACACTTACACTCAATTTTCAGATCCAAAACATAGGGCAAAATATTTTAAAGGAGTTAAATGTCAAAGAAAAACTATTAAATATATATATAATTTTTTTATTAACACGTCTTTAAAACTTTTTATAAGGCAACTCCTGATTTCATATAATTTTTTAGGTAAATACAAATATAAAAGGTTTTAAACAAAATGTTTACAGCTCCTAACAGTCTACTTGAATAACCCGCCTTCTTGACTAGCCATCACCAATTAATTACACAACACACACTAATTAGGTAATGAATACACTTAATTATGTCTACAAAAACTCTTTTCTTTAAAAAAGAAACTAAAAAGCTAGAAAACCACGTAGAAAACAATTGCACAAAGCGGCCAAACAAAAGCAAGGTTGCCTCATCTGTCAAATTGTCAAATCTTGTATTTCGGCTAAGCGGGAAATTTGATTTTATCACCTTCGGTCGAAATCGTCGAAATTAACCTAGCTAATTTTTTGTACTCTCTCAAAAATACATAATAAACATTTTGTTTGACTTAATTTTTATTTGCATGATTTGTATCAATAAAATGTTAGGAAAAGGCAATTTCCTTTAAATTATGTAAAAAAACATAAAATAATGTTGTTTAGCCGCCATTATAAATAAAACAGATCAAAAAATTGCTCGAATGTTAGTTAAATACCAATCTTAATAATATGGTTTAAAAAATATGAATATGCGTTGAAGGTTTGCCTTCAAAAATCCAATATTTATTTGGATTGGTATGCCGCCATTTTTGTATGCTTGCCGGCAATTCGCCTGAATGTAAAATTTATTGGCAATTGAGTATTTATTTAGGGTTACCTTTTTAATGAGTATTAGATGTTGGCATAATATTGCCACCAATTGTCAATGCTTTACCATCAATTCCAATATGAAAAATGTATATTGCCGGCAAATAGTGTTTGCTGGGTTGTTTTTGCTTCAAAATTATTTAACTTTGAAGCACACTATATTTGCGTATTAAAGAATGTATCCTCGAACTGGTTTCAAACGTTCAAGCCAAACAGAGCACCTGAAACATATCTTTGGTTCACTTTTACTTTCATCTAATAGTATCACTCGGTTATCTTATCACCTTCCACTTAGCCTTGTGTCTTTGATATGTGTTTTATTTTTCATAAAAAAGTTGCTAAAAAATATCGGTTTGCAAAATGAACTTCGGTTGGTGTTCCTATTTTAATTACGTATTTTTAAATTATTGCATTAACCAGTTTCCACAACAGCAAAAGAAAATAATTTTAACCAACAACAATCGGATTCCAGGTACCCACACAGTATATTATTACTATTAAGTATTATTTCTTAGAGTCCAAAAATAATTTAAAAAAATTCTCAGAGTCAAAAAATAATGTCAGAACACTTTATACAAGGTCAAAATTTGTGTGTGCTTTGATTTTTATACAGGTCGTAATTTAATTAATGGCTTAAAATAAAAGGTTTGATTCCTTGACCTATTTTAGAAAAATAAGTTCATATAAACATATGTCCTAAACCTTTTAACTTTTAGGCCACAGGGTGTTAAAGTTTTAAGGAAAATATCGCTTTCTTATTATAACTTTAAAACTGTTCAAAATATGTTTATAAAATCAAGGACGCACCTACTAATCACCAATAGGCATTTTTTATGTAAACAATTTTCAGTTACTTTTACCAGTGGCGTTCCAACGAGATGTATACTGGGAATTAAAAAAATGGTACGCCATTGCTTTTTGCAAAAATAAAAATTATTTTTAAAATTCCCATTTATTTTGCAACAAATTTGATCTCTTTGGTTTTATTTGTTTGATGCACCGTTTTAGTGTAAAAAAATAAAAACAGTTTTTAATGCATTTTGGTATAGCAAAATTATTTCAAACTAGTAGTCTGTTGTCATACTTTTAGTTGTTTTTACGCAAAAACGATTCTTTGGACGAAAACAAAATCAATAGGTCCAATATGTGTTGTAAAGTAATTGGGGATTCAAAAAATATTTTTTTTTTTTTTTGAAGAAGCAATGGCGTAACATTTTTTCTTATATTCAGTATTTATCCCGTATGAACGCCTCTGATAGAAATATTTAAAAATAGTCTACATTAAAAATCCCATTGGTGCTTAGTAGGTGCGTGCCAAATTTTATGGGAATATCTTTCAGTTTTTAAGTATTATGAAAACGATTTTTTCTTAAAACTTTAACACCCTGTAGCTCAAAAGTTAAAAGGTTTAGAATATCTGTTTATATACACTTTTTCTTAACTTAGGCTTAGAAATAATATCCTGTACTTTAAGCCATCAATTAAATTACACCCCATATAACATTTTTTGCCGGCCATGTACATTTAATTTACTGGCATTGCCAACACTCTTTAATGGCAAGGCATTGGCAAAAGGTATCAAAAGACACGAAATTTGAATTTGTCACCTTCGGTCGAAATTAACCTAGCTAATTTTACCATCATTTTATTTTTATTCTCTCAAAAATACATAATAAACATTTTGTTTGACGTAATTTTTATTTGCATGATTCGTAACAATAAAATGTTATGAAAAGGCCATTTCCTTTAAAGTATGTAAAAAACATAAAATAATGTTGTTTAGCTGCCATTATAAATAAAACAGATCAAAAAAATGCTTTAATGTTAGTTAAATACCAATGTTAATAATATGGTCTAAAAAGTATGAATATCCGATGAAGGTTTGCCTTCAAAAATCCAATATTTATTTGCCTGCAACAAAAAGGCATGCTTTATTTAATCAGGATTGGTATGCCGCCATTTTTGTATGCTTGCCGGTAATTCGCCTGCATGTAAAATTTATTGGCAATTAAGTGTTTATTTAGGGTTGACTTTTTTATGCGTATTAGATGTTGGCATAATATTGCCACCAATTGCCAATGCTTTACCACAAATTATCAGACTTTACCATCAATGCCAATATGAAAATGTACATTGCCGGCAAATAGTGTTTGCTGGGACCCTGTATATTTATGGTTAACTTTGTAAACACAAGAAACAAAACATTTTTTAAGTTCTTTCTCCTTTATTAAAAATGTGGTAAATTATTATTATTGAGGAAGTCTCTAAAAAATGCATCCACAAATTCCTGAGATTGGAACATCACAGATTGTAAAAAAATAATTTTGTTTTACTTTTTTAAATAATTTTGGTAATAATTGGCTATAGGGGGTTTTGTAAAGTGAAAAATTGAAAGCCGATCTCAATTTTATAAACTTTAACAAAGAATACAAATCCATGGAACCCTGGAAGTGAGATTTCAGCGTACCCTAAAATTTTAGTACCTATCCTGACCACCAGATAGCGAAAGTTACATGACTTTGGCACCGGACCAATTAGAAAGTTGGTCAATGCCCGTGTCAAGTTTCTATTGGTCGATTGGAGTACTTTTGTTATCTGATGGTCAGGGTAGGTACTAAAATTTCAGGGTACGCTGAAATCTTACTTGTGAGGTTCTATGGATTTGTATTCTTTGACTTTAGACAGCGCAACCCTGCGGTATTTTGCACTTATTTAGAATAAAACAGTTTTTTAAACTTCTCAGTGTGTTTATTTTTTGGATAAAGATTTCTTTATATAGATATTTGAGCGCATCTGAACTTTTTACCTAAAATGTGGTGTTGTCATATCTTAGCAGCTAGTAAAACTGGAATTTTGAAAATTTGTAAACTTATTTAATTTAGACTGCGCATTTAAAAACTAAAAATATACGTGTAGCAAAAAGCAGGAAAATCTGGCAACGATGCCAATCCTAATATTAAATTCTTCATGCCTGATACCTTCCAGATACCAAATTTGGTAAATGTAGCTTTAGATTTTAAAGATATTTAAGGATTACAGTAGTTTTGACTAAGCCAGTATGTTAATAGGAATGCTATAAATACCAAAACATATTACCTCTTTTAAAAAATATTCTACAGATTAGGAGGCTTTAAAAAAAACAATGATATTACACCTGATAACCTAATGGCATCATCCCCATATCACCAAATAAAAGAATTTAAAAGAATTTGGCTCTTTTAAAAACCACATATTTTTACTGCGTTTGTACTTGTAAGAGGGTATTAAGGTAAGTGTAAATCATAAAAATATTCTAATTATTACATTTAATTAATAATTTAAATATTATTGTGAAAGATGGTGTTTATACGGAGTACGCTAAAAACAAATAATAAAATTTAAATATTAAAAAGACTAAACGAGATAATGGTGCTATATTATATGCAGGTTTAGTTAAATAACATAACACATGGGCAATGTGAGGAAAAAAGACAATCTAACAAAATCCCGGCATGTAAACATGCGTGACTAATAGTGCTTGTTTTGTTATTCTATTACCTGTCTATGAACCAAACAGCGTTGCTCATATCATATATATTTGTTATTGTAGTGACAAGGACTATTAATTAGTAAAAGAATATACAGGGCGTTCCATAAAAAAAAACATCAAGTTGACATCGTAACTTTTTGATGCAACTCTGTATAAAAAATGGAATACTTTCTGTAGATTCTATGTAAAAATTCTACATGGTTTTTTGCTATTTCCTATATTAAAGGATATATTGGGTAAAATCAAAAACGACAATTTTTCAATTTCCCCTCGTATCTTTTCAATAAATAATTTTATTAAAATTCTGACTACGCCATTTTAAGTTTCTCCATAATCGAGCTCATAACTTCTACATCGGATTTTTAATAACTTTCATAGATAGTCCATAAAAACGCCCAATTTTGCCCATCAAGTTTACTTTGAATAAGTAGTAGAACAGAAATTGGATATCAAAAAAATCAAGGTCGCCTTGTCAAATTTGTTTGGATTAGAACACGTCCTATTTTTCGTCAAATATTTGATGCAAAAGCTCAAAACTAACAACCCAATTGAATGTATAAAGTTTAAGCAGCGTCCGAACCCCTCCCAGGGTGTTGCCAGGCCCGTTCTTGACCCCTCCAGATTCAATGGCTAGTTACGCCTATGACTACACCAACATTTCGGCCACAGAAAAATCTAAATATTTTGTTCCTTCCATTTTTGGGAAAAAACAATCGATTTTCAAAAAAAAAATCGTTTGCTTGGTAGGGTAGGACGCACCTTTAGTGATATATCCTATTTTGTTAATAAATTATGAAATAGGTAATAAATATTTTTAATTAAACTGACGGGAGAAAATTAACATTTTTAAAACATTTTATATTAAATATTTATTTTGTATTTAAAAACACCAACATTATTTTCCAGTGACAGCGTACTAACATACTGTTAATTTCTAGTATTCCGACCATATAACATGTATTTATGAATTTCGTGGTTCAGATGTCTTAAATATGAATTGAATAGATAGTTATCTTACAGGTTGTTTTTGCGTTTCGTATCATGCTCAATTAGTAGATTGCGTGGTTGGGCAAGAAAAATTTAGATTGGACACTCGCCCAACCTGGCCCTTCCCTGGCGCCGCCACTGTTCTCTCTTCTTAGATATCCACTCTCTTTTGTCATGATTTATTTATCTAGTAATAAAAACATAATTAAATAAAAGCATACATATAAATATGGTATTTTTAAGTTTAATCCTAATTACTTTAAACAATTTAAAATATGCAGAGATATTTATTAAATTAAAAACCGTAAACTGATATTAGGCATCTATTTATAATTTAAAAGTATAAAAACTTTAAACGTTACTACAAGATGACACCTATTTTAGAAACAACATTACAAATAAATAGAGATTTATTGCAAGCTCCATTATTAAGCTCCGGTATTATTAATACCGGCCTTATTTAAATGGTGCTTGTACCCATAATCAAAGAATACTAATCCATAGAACCCCACAAGTGAGATTTCAGCGTACCCTAAAACTTTTTAGTACCTACCCTGACCAACAGATGGCAAAAGTAGTACGATGTCGCTTTGCTAATACGATTACCATCAGAAATTGATAGCAGTCGCTGACGAGCAGCAAATTTAATAAAGTAAAATCCCCGATAAATGGTAGTATCCATAAGATTATTAAATTTATGATTTTAGAATAGGATATATCGATGGGTTTTTGACAAAAAATCGTAAGCGACATTCGTCAGTTTTATGCGAAACGTTTTTTTTTTTTTTTATTGAGTTATTTTGAAAACAAAGTTGGCAATTTTTTGTACATACACCAGTGCACGCCTTTATTTCAGATGAAGATATGTTCTATATTGGTTCGGCGGTTCATTAAAGTAATGGTAGTTATTTGGGTATACGCCAGAAAATAAGTTAAAAGTACCAAAAAACCAAAAAAAAAAAAAAATAAAGTAAGTAAATAGAGAACTAAAAATCGACGTTTTGGTGGCAAATCTGCCACCGTTGTCAAGATAAATTGAATAAAAATAAAAAATGTAAAAATTAACTATTAATTAGGTTTAGAATTTTAAAATTTTTACCTTTTTTTAGGAGATTCTGAAAATTTTGACATTAAATGTTAAAATATGTTTGTTTTGTAACGCGATGGGATGAAAAAAACGTTTCCCGTAAAATTGGCGAATGTCGCTTACGATGTTTTGTAAAAACGCATCGATATATCCTATTCTGAAAACATAAATTTAATAATCTTATGGATAATGGGTCCATTTATCGGGTTATTTTATTTTTATTAAATTTTGCGTATATCCTCCCTCTAACTGATCGGGCCGACTGCTCGTCAGCGACTGCTATCAATTTCTGATGGTAATCCTATTACCAAAGTGACATCGTACTACTTTCGCGATCTGTTGGTCAGGGTAGGTACTAAAAATTTTTAGGGTACGCTGAAATGTGGTTGTGGGTTCTATGGATTGATATTTGCCATTATGCCATTAACCCAAAAAATGGGAAAAAATGTTAGTTGTTTTTTCTTTATTGTCTTGTGTTTAGGGTTTTGTTTTACACAATGATTACAGAATTACATTTAAAAAGGCAAGGTTTTAAGTATTTTTACTTCTAAAAACTTTTCAATTTTGTGGTCGGCAGCCCTTCGGTTTACACGAACAGTTAAAAAAGGACCAAAATAAGGCACGACCCAAAACCGACATAAATAATGCCAGTCACTATCGTTATTAAGGGAGTCCTTATCCCACCATGCATCTGTGTAAGCTCAGATGTTAAGATAAGGCCGGTAATATTAGTGCCTGGCCTTATTTTACTGTGCAATATTTCTCTAATATTGCTTGAGCAAGCAGGTTTGGTACATCGGCGTGTAATAGAATAACAAAACAAGCAGTATTAGTTACGCATGTTTACATGCCGAGATTAGTTAGATTGTCTCTTTTCCTCACATTGCCTATGTGTTATGTTATTTGGCTTAACCTGTAAACTAAACTTAGCTTTAAAAAAAACAACAAATATTCGACATAAACCGGTGGCTTTTCTAATTTAATTAAACAACTACTGTTGCTAAATAAATTATAAAGGTCCCTTTGCTTTGATGATAGGAGTGTTAAAGTTAGCCAAACAGTCAGCCAAAATATATTTTAATTATAACTTTGGAATTGTTGCCACAGGACCAATGATATTTGGGCAACTAAATATCCCTATGCTACGGCTTCTTGTCATAGGTAAACGGTTGTTCAGTAAGTGGGGAGCATACAGGGTGATTCATTTTTTTCTGTATGCTTTTTTGACACAGATGACAGATTTGGAATTTTGCTTTGACCGTTTGATTCCTGTATCTTTTATTTACCATATACTTTATTTAAATCGATATCTTGGACCGTTTTTCATAAAATCGCATTTTAAATCCAAACATACCAGCTTTTTGTATGTAATAAAAAAATCAATTTTTAAGAAAATCATTAAAGTATTGTAAAATTATAAGAAATGGTGTTTGTGAATCTCTTAACCTTTATAATACAAATACACACTGTTTTTATAATTTTGACACATTTTAAAAATTTCCTAAAAAATGATATTCAGACTACAATGATACTTAATTTCTTACTTTTAGACATCTTCATCTGCCATGAATGCCAATGTCATGTCTTTATACTTAGAATGCCATTTTCTATGCAAACTAGTAAAAATATACTGGATGTCTCGTTTAAAATAAAAAATTTAAGGTCGTTTTCGGTTAAATCGGAAAAAAACAAATTAATTTATAAAACAATGCACATTTATGGGATGTACCTACATACCAAATTTTATTTTAATATTTTAAACAATAAAAAGTCATAGGGGTGAGAAATCGCCTGCGAACCCCAGTATTTGGAGTGAAATTTCTCGGAAACTAATGAACCGTTTTAAAAAAATTAAAGACTGTTAAAAAAAAAGATAATTTGAAATCCTTTAAGTTAAGATATACTTGTGTGTGATGTTTGTGTTCGTTAGTAAAGGGAATAACCCTAAAGGAGTAAATTTTAACACAAAAATGTGTCCCCCTAAAAATAAAAATTGGTGTGTTTCAGGATTTTTTAAAAGTGTACAAATAACGGAACTCTACTCCGTGGCTCGTTTTTATTGTCTTGCACTGCATATAAAAACCTAAAGGACCCTATTTTTTTAATCACTAAAATAAAAAAACAATAATGTAAATAACAACTTTATAAGCACTGCGAATTTGCTTAGCAATTAAAATGTTCTTAATAAGTACTTGAATTCCTAAGATTGTGATAAAAATGGCACTAAAAATAAATATTGTAACGTCAGAATTGTTATAAGTATTTTTTTGGTAAATTGTAATTTAGAAATTTATTACTAAGTAAAAATTAAAAAAATTATGACCAGAATTTTGTCGCAAAAAGTGTTTTAGGCGGTTGCGTTTTCTCGAATTGAACCATATCGTTCAGTAATAAGTGGTTTGCTTATTGATTTGTGTTCAAATAATAACTTGCGTTCGGGCATAAAGAAATTTCTTTTAAGGCCTAAATGACCAGTCGTTTTTTTAATTTGAAAAAAAATGCACCACGAAATGTAAAAATAGGCATAAAAAACAGTTTTTGTTTCGATGTTTTTTTAAAAGTTGTGATTGTCATTTAACTTAAGAAATAATGTATTACATTTAATGTTTAGGTTTTGTTTATTTTTGATAAAAAATAATATAGCAATCTAAAATTGGAGATGTGCACTTTGAGTTAAGACAGTCATAGAAAAAATATTAGAGAAATATTGCACAGTAAAATAAGACCAGGCACTAATAATACCGGCCTTATTTTGACATCTGAGCTTGCGCAGATGCATGGTGGGATAATGACTCCCTTAATAGGGCTGCCTGGCTTTATTTATGTCGGTTTTAGTCGCGCCTTATTTTGGTCTTATTTTAACTTCGGAACTGTTCGTGTAAACCGAACGGCTGCCGACCACAAAATCGAAAAATTTTTAAAAGTAAAAATACTTAAAACCTTGCTTTTTCAAATGTGTTTCTTTAATTGTGTAAAACAAAACCCTACTTTTTTAGGTTAATGGTACTGTCAACATGATTTGCAATAACTCTAAATGTTGGGTACAAGTACTATTTAAATAAGGCCGGTATTAATAATACCGGAGCTTAATAAGGCAACTAGCAATAATTCTCTATTGTTCCTAACACTTGCGTAAAGTGTCTTTCCCGCACTGCGCGTCGAAACTGGTTTTGCGTACGGGAAAAAAGCACCTTGTGCTCCTGTTTATAATAGTTATTTTTCGAACAAGTGCGCAAAGTAATACTTTTTGCATGAACGACTAAAAGCGGAGTTTGGGTAAGCTTTACGTGCGGGAAAGATACTTTGCGTAAGTGTTAGGAACAATATTTTTTGTGAGTGTGTTAGAAAAATGGAAATATACAGGGTGTTTCCTAAGAACGGAGGGAAAACTAAAGGGTGTATTCCAAAGCTATTTTTATAAAAAAAATAATTTAAAGATGGGTTCTCAGATTTTTCGTTTTCAAAGAAAACGGTTCGTGCTACGGAAATTTACTAATAAAACTTTTTTGTAGAGATTTTAATTTTCTTCAAAAATATGATTTGGACGAAGGTTCA
This sequence comes from Listronotus bonariensis, assembly GCA_014170235.1. Lineage (NCBI taxonomy): Eukaryota > Metazoa > Arthropoda > Insecta > Coleoptera > Curculionidae > Listronotus > Listronotus bonariensis. The sequence continues at coordinate 134,024 of JACEGR010000859.1, read as the reverse complement.
ATATTGACTAATTTGAGATTTTGTATACAAAATATAACAATTGTTAAAAAATCAATAATTTTAATGATGCACCTCTTAATGTTAATATTAAGGGCTGAAAATTTTAGGATTTTTTTTGTCGTCATGAGCAATATTTTTACGGTACCGTTGGCTCAGTCGAATAACCATTACTTATCCTGCTTTCTAAAAAAATCTATAGGGACGCCTTTAACATTTTTTTTTAAATTCTTGTTCTTTTTTCTGTATATAGATTTCAGGTCCAGTACCAATGGAGTTATCTTAACTACACATGGAATTCCGCGGACCAATATAACTGGGAGTTTCAATCGCAAAATTACATTCCTGAGAATAATGCGCCAGTAGGAATAAAAATATATAAAAATTTAATATTCCTAACGGTGCCTAGATTTAGAAGAGGAATTCCAGCAACATTAGTTTATTTTGGTAAGTTTTTCGGTATAAAAACCAAAAGCCGTGTCCAGACCTAAAACAATTCGCCGTGCCGCTCCACGCCGCATACCACGCCACATAGCGCGGTCGTGGAGGTGGACGGAATTCACGTCGTTTCCAGGGCTTGGCAAATGATTCGCCGGTGATTTAGACCTTGTCGGTTTTTGGCGCCAAAGGAGCGCTCAAACAGGTTGGTTGGTTTGGACGGATGTTGGGCGAATTGTTGCAAGTCTGGACGCGGCTTAACAATACCAGAAGAATCATTTTACAGGGTCAATATTTTAAACCTAAATGTACAGGCTGTTTTTTTTTTTAATTTAGAGCGTGTTTCTTAAACAAAAGCTTTCCTTTCTTTTAAATTATACACTTTGTATGTATCCTAAACTCGACCTTCTCTGGAATATTGTTGTCATATCTGAGGAACCCCGTTCCCCTTAGCATTCCATATAAGAATGAGCTGTTCGCCTTAATAATAGTCCTTTGCTTACTGAAAGGCTTCCTTCTCTTTATATCACTTTTTATAAGAAATTCCACATTATTCAGTATAATTCCTCCATTTGCAGCCTCCGACAGAGAAAATTGTAGGCCCCAAGTAGGCATCCCTATACGATGCACCTGGACAGGCCCCGAGCTTCTCACATCGTACGTTCTTTTATTTCTAAGATTTGTAAAATGTGGAACTTGCTGCCCGCGGAGGTCTTTTCCTTCTCCTCCTAATCTTTTTAGAAACCACGAAGGCTAAAAGCCTAAATAATAACGTATCGTGGTTGTCTTAAGCGAGGTAAAAGGGAGTTTGTTGACAAGGTACTTAAATACAAATACGTGCAGCACCACGAGTTTCTCTGTTGAGAACCATGAGTGGACGACTTATACTGGACAGTTTCCCCTAAATACTATTTAGGTTTTATTATATTACATACCTATTTGAAATATATTAGTAACTATTAAGATCAATTACAAACACATTTTTCCTACGACCACATGTGAAAATAGCAAATAGAACACTGTTTTTGTGCATAGAAAATGCCTTATATCACACTAGTGTTGCAAAGTATTTTACAACACTAGTGTAAAGTGACCACATTTTTAATCATAGAAATTAGGACAAAAGAAAAAATGAAATAAGATGGTTTTACCCTTAACTAATAAAAACAAAAGTCTCCATCTTAGCTGATATGTTTTATTGGAAAACGATAAATAAAATATGTCAATTCATTATTAAAGCTTATTTTTCCACGACCGTTAAAAAATGATGTTTTTTAAATAATTAACTTAAAGTTAGTAGTACAACATTTTAGTACACAACATAAAATGTTAAAAAAAGTAACTTTTTTAACACTTCGAAGCATTTTTTCACACTTTAAATTAGTGTTTTGTTTCAAGCCTACTACAGTAAACTTAAATATCAATTTATGCAATGTAACAGTAAACGCGATATCAACTGAACCAAACGGTCAAGTTGCCTTTGAATTCGTCATTATTTCTTTTAGTTCATGTGTCACTAGTTTTAAAATTTGACAGTTTGCAAAGAAATTTAATAGAAATTATTGAAAATTAATAGTAATAATGAATTTCACTGACTAAGAAATTAAAAAGGAATTTATACTGTTTTAGTATTATTTCTACAAAAAGTAAGTATATTTAATTTTCTAAAATTAAATAATAAATAAATAGTTATGAAGAGGATAATTGACCAAAACATGTATATAATAGTATTTTGGGAAATTTTTATACGGTCGTGAAAAAAATATAGTATGTAACACATGCATAAAGTGTTTTGTTTTTACTCATGGGATTGCCGCACTCGCCTAAAGGCTCGTGCTGTTAAACTTCCTATTCGTAAAAATAAGTATCATTTTATGCACTTGTTACATAAATTACTATTTTAATTCACCTCCTAAATTTCTAAAAAACAAAAAAGGTCTTCACCTCCGCGAAAACCTTTTGTTTTCTTTGTTTACACTCGATCCCACCCAAAATCGGGACATTTTTAAAAATCGGCGGGACGCGGAACAGTCCTCCAAAAGCGGGACTGTCTCGATAAAAATCGGGAAGTGTGGTCACTATACACTAGTGTGATATATGTTATGCTGTCATTCTAAAAGATAAAAGATCACATGCCTTACGCAAGCCCGTATAAAAGAAAACAGCTGTCATCGCTCTCATATTGTTATCTTTACTAAAATTATAAAGAGTTTGTAACTTTGTTTGTAAGGGCTGATCTACGGAAATACTGAACCGGTTATGAAAATTTTTTTACAATCAGAAAGTTACACTATCCAACAGTGCTGTAGACTATATTTTATTATGATTGAATAAAAAGTTTATAAAAAAATATAATTAAGAGCCAACGAAGCGGGCACGGCTCGGCTAGTTTAAAATAAATTGGTAGGTATCAGTCTGTTAATTGAAATTAAATTAAAAAAATCATGCAATACTTTTTAAGAAAGGACCTGCTTAAAATCTAAAATTTTAAAAGTTATTTAAAGCTACCAGGTAGGTGATTTTCGATATAAAATATTGTCAAACAGTCTTATATACAACTTCAGTGAGGAAAAGTATACCGGATCAACTAAATAATATAACACATAGGCAACGTGAGGAAAAGAGGCACGTAAATACCAGCATCTAAACATTTCGGATTGGATAACTCACGTACATCCTTTGTTGCTGCTTTACTGGCCGATATAACTTTACCTATTGCCTGTACCGTATATCACCCTAATGTTGCAAAGTGTTCAATTGTATTTTTTTTCAGTAAAGACAGACAAACCTAAAATTTAGATTTTGATGAGTAATGTTCCGTCGTAGAAAAAATAGTGTACATGGTGGTTTTTTTTGGTTGGTATTATAGGGTACAGGCTTAACAATAAGAGATACAAACAAACTAAAGTACGTGTCCCGTAATCTTTTTTAGTATTTAGTTTAATGGCGCAATTAAATCCACGCTTACTTGATTGGTTTAGAAGATACAGAGTGATTCTCAAAATTCGTCGATTTTTACTATGTCTTATTACTCGGACAAAAAACTACCCTGTACATTACTTGTGTGAAAATGATTTTCTTGCCCTTGTGGGTTTGTCGCACTCGGCTGACGCAATATTCCCACTCGTGTGAAATTACTCACTTTCCACACTTGTAATGTAGAATACTATTTTACTTTTACACAGTATATCTTCCTTGTTATCTACTTTTTAACATAGGTATGGACTTAATTAGTGTACCATTATTTGTATTTATTTTTTTACTCGTAGATTCGCGCCTATGGACTACACATGAAAGTCCATTACTCTCTCCTTTTCCCGATTGGTCTTCAAACGATGACTTTAGCTGTTCCAACCTACAGAGTGTCCAAAGTATGGAGATAGATACCAAAGGAATAATGTGGGTAATCGACGGAGTGAGAATTAATAACTATACACGGTGTCCTACAAAACTTGTTTTATTTGATTTAAACAATGGAGGTGAGAAGATACATACGCATGTTTTTCCTCAAGAAATTTCGTTGCAAGATGGCGGATTTCTAAACGATATAGTTGTGGACGAAACTGATGGTAGGTCGTAATTAAAATACAGGTTGTTAAGGAAAACAATTTTATTTGATACATGTTGAGTCATTGTATAGTACTGTTAAAACATTATTTATGATTAAAGATGAGCAAATATGCACAAAAAAGTAAGTTAATATTCGCATATACAGGGTGTTCGAAAAATGCGTTAGGAAATTTTAAGGGGTCATTCTGCAATGAAAATAATGTTAGTAAGTCCTTTGACAAAATGTCGAAATCTCCATGGTTACCAAGTTAAAAGGGTTAAAAGTTCAATTTTTATTTTTGTTTTTTTGCTATATTGCGTTTGTTTTTTAACCAATCTAGTTGACATTTAGTACACGATTCATGCCTTGCAGATTCTAAAATATTAAAATAAAAGTACTGTTTTTTAATACCGCCAGAGGGCACTTTACCCGAAACTTAAAATTTATTTACATGATAACTTTTTTATTTTGAGTGATATTGCAAAGCTGGGCGCTCCATTTTATAGACAATCAAAACCCTAAAAAATAAGGTACTCTTTATTAAAGTCGATAAAATTCACCGTTTAGCCACCAATCGACATCAAAGTTTTCATTAATTTCAATTAAATTACCTACATACATACAGGGTGACCAGTAACTTAAGCGAAAAACTTTAAGGAGTGATTCTACAATTAAAAATAGGAAAGAAACTTCATATGAACACATGTTCCAAAGGTCTTAGTTTTTGAACTATGGTGTGTTAAATATTTAAAAACAATACCTTTTTTTAATTTTTAACACCCCGTAGTTCAAAAACTAAGACGCTTAGGACATATGTTCATATATAGTTATTTTTAGTTGTAGAATCACCCCTTAAAGTTTGTCTGTTAAGTTACTGGTCACCCTGTATGTATGTAGGTAATTTGATTCTACCTACAATGTACCTAAATCGAAATAAACAATTTATGAAGTAAATCTGCCGCCCTAGGCTCTAGCCTTTTTAGCCTGCTGGTAAATCCAACACTGTGTTTAGATGTTCTTTCACTGGATTAGTGAGGAGACCTGGAATTGTTCTTAGCTAACTCATTCCGAGTCTGTCTTTTTGTTGCGCATGGCCCTCTAACGCATGTATTTCCATGCCTATGCTGAGGAAGCCTGTCCTAATTGAATATTTGCTAGTCTTTTAGGCAGTTTTGTACCGAACTTTAGAAGGTGCTCTTGGCAAGAACTGTTTCAAGTCCTACATATATCGTGGCTGACCCACTCTTTGCCAGTTCGGCCGCATTTTCGTTGACACGAATTCTGCAATGTACTGGCACCCACATCAACCTTACAATGTTGGGAACTACCAGTTCCTTGAGTTTCTTAAGGAGTTTCAACACCAGCCTTGGTGATACCACATACAAAATAACTATATATGATATTTTTTCTGTGGTGATACTTTGGACCTGAATATTGCGTTAAGGGCTGCTTGACTGTTCGTAAAGGGTATTTCACAATAATTCGTTGATGTCTCGACCGCAATAAAATTTACTTGCTACTGTTAGTTGTAAATCTTTATAAACTTTGGGTATCCGCAGGAAGGTCCGGACTTAAAATTTCCTTTATTTATTATTGTTCCTACTTTTGGTATAATATATAGGTTAACGGCAAATTAAAGCTCCATAAAACAAAGGACAAAGAATAATTATAGCTATTTAATAACATAATTAAATTAAAGATAGTTAAAAATCTATTTTTTTATATTTATTGTGTTGTTGAAAATAGTTGACCTAAACTATTGGATATTAGTAGTTAATCAGGACCTGCACCCTTTTAAAAAGTGCGTGCCTACCATAGATAACCTACGTTTAGATCCGCAATGGCAAGAAGCATTTTTCGGATTTTTACGACCTCGCGCAGTGGGAGGAAGAACATGCGCACCTAAAAGCCGTGGCAAAATACAAACACCGGCACCCCATACCCTTCGTCCGCGGTCTGACCGTAACGCTCTTTAGCTAACGTACTTCGAACAGACAACCAGGACGCCGTTAACAAATTATTTCCTTTAATGCGGATAGTTTGTTTGGGGCCGAGTGCGTTTACCCTTAACTGGCTTGCGCACAAACCGGTTTTTTCGCCCATGAAATGTAACTTTTGTTTCGCGCAGGTTATAACATTGGCAATCCATCAAGATCAGTGGTGCCTACACAATAGCTATCTAAGGGGCAACTTATTTATGGCTGAATTTAGGACCGAGGGTTAATTTAAATTTTATTGCGGTCAAGAAATCAACGAATCATTTTGGAATACATTTTAAGTATGCAGATTAAACAATTTATACGGTGCTTTTGAGAGATAATCCCAGCACATTGTAAAAAAAATAAGCAGAAGTTCAAAAACTGACATTTAAGGTGTCATTACATTCAGAATGGCATATTCTATCGAAATAAGATAAAATATATCGGTAGTGTTATTTAAAATTTGAAAGTAGCAGCCATTTCCGGTTAAATCCATAGTAATGGAAAATACGTGAATAGATCAACGAATTCACAATTATGTTAAATAACGAAATAGCAAATTTTGTTTTTCTATCATAAAAGGTAAAAAAGAACGAGGAACTACCTGTGAGAAACATCCAATATGAACATAATTTTAATAAATCTACATTTCAGGAGGTTTTGCTTACATAACTGACAACTCAGCAATAGATCCAGGAATCATAGTTTATTCCAAATGGAAAGATCGTTCTTGGAAACTGCGAGATGTCTCCATGTTTCCAGAACCGAAAGCGAGCAACTTTCCCGTAGAAGATTTAATTTTTGATGCGTTATCTCCTGTAGGTAAGATTTTATTTTCTTTTTAAATTTTAGAATTATAGAAAACGGTTGCCGACTTGCCATCGAAACATTGATTTCAGCAAGCTTTATATTTCTTCTTATTTTTTATAGATGGAATTGCGCTGTCACCACCACAAAAAAATGGCGACAAAAGATTGTATTTTTGCGCATTGACTGCATATACCATGTACTCTGTGTCTACGAGGGTTATCAAAAATGAAGAAGAAGTTAAAAGTGGAAGGTGGAGGCAAAGCGTACGATCTATCGGACAGAAAATCTCGCAAACCGATGGTAGGTAAAAAAGAAGGTTATAAACGCCAACAATAAATAGTTTAAAGCCGCGTCCAGACTTGCAACAATTTGTCAAACATCCATCCAAACTAACCACCTGTTTGCGCGCTCCTTTGACGGCAAAAAACCGACAAGCTCTGCATCATCGGCGATTCATTCGCCAAGCCCAGGAAACGGTAGGTGGTAGGCTTTCCTCGCCTGAGGAGGTACCATCCCACTCACCCTTTAAAGGACCCGTGAAGTCTTAACGGACGTTTCGGGTTCTGGGTGTGTGAGTCAGTTTTCCTTCTTCCTTCTCTTTTTTCCTTTAAACCCCCAATTCCGTCTGCTTTTCTTCTCGTGATCCTTCTCAAATTTGCAATCAACTAACTGGGTATTGAAACCTATATTCCACACACACCATCAAGAACCCCAAACAATCCAATAACAAACCCTGGTTTTCCAAATCTTGTGATAAAGCTAGAATTTTAAAAGTTCAGGCTCACAAGAAGTTTCTACAGGATCCTAGTCCAGAAAACCGACAGGCCAGCATTGAAGCAAGAAACTACTACAATCAAACAATTTCTGAAGCCAAAGACTCCTTCGACAATCGTATTAAAAACAAAGTTCTTTCTTGCTCAAATGGCAGCAAATCTTTTTGGTCCTTTGCGAAAAACATAAGTAGGAATTTTTGTACCAGTTCTTTCCCACCACTAACTTTGGAAAATGAAATTATTTCTACCGCTAAAGGAAAGGCAGAACTATTTGCCAAACAATTTGCTGCCAATTCAACCCTTGACCCTCCCGTAAATCATCCAATTCCAGCGGTTACCCCAGTTCCTCATAAAATGCCCGTTATTATTTTTAAAGTAAAACACATTAAGCGTATCCTTTCTTCCCTTAACACCAAGAAATCGTCTGGGCTGGATGGCATACCAGCAATCGTTTTAAAAAAATGTGCTCCAGAACTTGCACCAATCTTAACTCGGCTCTTTCGAATTTCTTACGACACAGGGATCTTTCCGGAGGGCTGGAAAGCTGCACGTGTTCAACCTATTCCCAAGAAAGGATCTAACTCCCTTCCATCTAACTATAGACCAATTTCAATTCTCTCAGTTCTTTGTAAAGTAATGGAAAAATTAATTAATTCACAAATTCTTAAGTACTTAGAAAAACACAAAATTTTGCATGTCAGGCAGTATGGATTTCGCCACAAAAGATCTACAGCAGATCTTCTTTCCTTCGTTTCACACTGTTGGAATAAGTCTCTTGAGTTTCTAGGTGAGTCCCAGGTCGTTAGTCATGTGTAACACTGTGTTGAATGACACTTTTGTGTTGAAACCTTTCTGGGTGTCATGGGTATTGAAACAGCGTTCATGAATGTAATGACACACTGACACACTGACACCTCACATGAAACCCAACGAAACCGACACACTCGGCAACACTTTAACAGATGGCGTGATTCAAGATTTCGTTTCGCATTAACACAATGACACCACGGATGACACCGACCCCAACAGCGACCAGCGACACAGACGATACACTACAGTAACTCTTTAACAGACGGCGGTATTATTGTCGAATGCAGACATTGCCTTGATTTAGGATTTTTAAAAGTAAAATACAGCTGTAAGTAACTTAGTAAACAAGTTTGGTTTTAGTGAGAACCAAAATAAAGGGTAAATTTTTGTCTAAGTTGAACATGAGGAAGATATCGCTGTACAAAGATCGCGGTATATTAAAAAAATATTTTTTTATTTTTCATCTTTAAAGCAAAATAAATATATAATATATAATAATAATAGTAATTAATAACAATACTTTATTTCAAATTATAATTTACCAGTAAAAAATATAATGAAAAAACCAACCAACTCCGTGCTACAACACACTTTGCCAATTTTAAGAAACAATTTTATTGTATCGTAACACCCGTGACACTTTTGTGCTGAAACCCGCAGCTCGCCACACTTCGCCATTTTGTCAAGAAACAATTGAATTGTTTCATGACACCTTTGTGTTGAAACACTGTGTTGATACCGAAGCCGGTGTCAGTGTTACTGTTTCAATACCCAAAATTTAGGTGTTACCCATGACTACAGGTCGTTGCTCTTGATATATCCAAAGCTTTTGACCAGGTCTGGCATTCCGCACTTCTTAATAAACTTCCTTCCTATGGTCTTTCAACTAAACTCTGTACTTGGCTCTCTAGTTATCTATCTGATCGACGTATATCAGTTATTGTGGACGGCCATTCTTCAAGCTTTCACCAAGTAAATGCTGGAGTCCCTCAGGGCTCAGTTCTGGCACCAACATTGTTTCTTCTTCACATCAACGACCTTCTCTCGTCCACAACTAATTCCATTCATGGTTTCGCCGACGATAGTACCCTTCACTCCAGGTTTCAGGTTCCTAAACCCATCACTAAACCTAATTTGGAAAACAAACGCAGAGCGATGCAGATATCTCTTTCGCAGGATCCCTTGGAATATTGTTCCCATATCTGAGGCATGGCATCCCCCACAACCCTAAGCATTCTTGATTCTATTCAAAGAAGAGCTATTCGTCTCATTAATGATCCTTCACTTACAGAAAGGCTTCCCTCTCTTACCCATCGTCGGGCTGTGGGGATTTATCGCTTTTTTATAGGTACTTCCATGGCTTCTGCTCTGAAGAATTGTCAAGTATAGTTCCTCCACTTACGGTTCCCAACAGAGAAACTCGTAGTTCCGCGCGTATGCATCCATATACGGTTCTACTGGACAGACCCCGAACTTCTCACTTTGTTCGTTCTTTTATCCCTAGAGTTTCTAGAATGTGGAACCTGCTGCCTGCGGAGGTCTTTCCTTCCTCCCCAAATCTTCAAGTATTTAAGTCCTGTGTGAACAAACTCCCTCTTACCTCGCTTAAGACACCCACGGTACGTTAGTATTTAGGCTTTAAGCCTTCGTGGTTTGTCCAAAGATAAAAAAAACGACTTAAATTCCACCTACGTCCACGTCCGCGCTATGTGGCATGGTATGCGGCATAGAGCGGCACACCGAATTGTTGCAAGTCAAATAAAAAGCGACTTGCACCCATCTGTTTATCGCATAAAAACTATTTTTACAATAAATATATTATTTTAAATGAAAGTATAGCTACTGGGTGGCCTAAAAAAATATAATCAAGGCTATATTTAAATTTGAAAAATAACCCCAAAACTTTTGACACACCCTGTATATTATAATATTTTATTTTATTTTTACTTCACAATGACAATTAATAATATATATTATATATTATTATACATATATTATATAATATTAATTTTAAGTAAAAAATATAAAATTTTGAAAAATTATTACAATTTTTTGTACATTCTGTATTACTTAAACATACATATTTTTAACCGACTTCAAAAAAGAAGAAGGTTATATATTCTACACCTATATTTTTTTTTAATGAATGTACATCGTCAATTGTGGACCGATAAAAAAAAATATTTGAAACAGTGCACTTTCGCGATGGTCCCATAAGAAAACACAGGCAGGATAGCGAAAGACAAAGGTACTTGACTGATTTTTCAGGCAAAGCTGCCTCTAGTAGATATATTTTACTTATGCTGGATGTTTAAACAATCAAGGTAGTAAATAAAATGTTAAAATATTTGATTTGTTATGTCGTTGTTATTTAGCTATTAGCTCATTTTTAATTTTTATTTATTGTGCGTACATTTTATTTTTGTGGGTCAAGTTTCTCTGTTTTTACCCAAGTTAATACCTATAAAGGGGTAGCATTGCCGTATTGTGCGAAGAGTTTACGTGAGAGAAAAAGGTACAAGTAGGTACGGTTTGTTTTAGTGGATGGTCACCGATTAAATGTAAATGATGAAAAACTAAAAAAGAGTAAAAACAATATTTACAAAAAATAAACCGACTTCAAAAAGATAAATAAAACTCGCTAAAAATTTAAAAATAATTAATCTATCTAAAGATTCTCTATTTAAAGAAAACTATTTTATGTTTGTAAATTTTTATTTTGGCTTATTTTAGGAATAATTATTGACGAAAAATCAAACATGTACATTACGTTATTACCACTCTACGGTGTTGCCAAGTGGAACATCAACAAACCACTGTGGACTTCCAAGGTGATAGATCAAAACAGGAAAACTATGATTTGGCCTGACGGATTCGCTTTCGATCAATGGGGATTTTTGTATGTTATTAGTAACAAGGTTTTCAATTATATTGATCTCAGAAGAACGCCTATCATTGATGGAAATATCCAGTTTAGGTTGTTGAGACAGTTTACTGGGACAAGAAGTTATTTATATGGATAACCTATAGGTTTAATCCTATCTGCAAATCATGAAGTATCATCCAGAAGAAAGGCAAAATAGAAATGGGGAGCAACTTACTTTTGTTCACAATGCATAATTCTGCAGGAGTTATTTTTACAGATAGATGAAGTATGTCGTAATGTACCTAAAAACATAAAATCCTTACAAATATGGCGAACAGAAGTGCCGACATTTTGCAAAAAATCATTGTGGTCTGTATCTCCGTAATCTGGTCAAGACCCACAATTATAAGTACTTTTAATATAGATAATTAAATTTCCTCTCTTTTTTGTTTAATTATTTTTTGTATCACTTATCGTTCGCGATTTATAAGATTATAACTGTTTGTTCATTGACTTTTTACCGACATCTCTTCTAATAACTGTTAAAACAATTAATTGCTTATAACTAAACTTTTGGATCAATAAATTTTTTATAACTTTTATTTTAAACTTTGCCTCTAAAATTATTATTTTCAGAAGTTATTACGCGTTAATTTCAAAAATCTTGTTGGGCGGTTAAAGTCAGCTGGGCTTTAACACGTCATCCAACATCTGGTCAGAGGTTTTTATTCTCAGATTACGGTATGCATACTTGGTTCTTATTAGGCTTGTACTCAGTAGTGCAACATTGAACGCATTGATACTTCGAAAATATTAATTTTAGAAGAAAAAAACTAAAAGTTGTAGAAAATTTATCAAAAGTTTAATTATTAGCAATTTATTATTTAAACAATATTTAAAAATTATCGGTAAAAAAGTCTATAAACAAATGATATTAATTTTATAAATGGTTGAACGGTAAGTGGTACAAGAAGATAGGAAATTTAATTATCTATAACAAAGGTTTTTGTAATTATGCGTCTCAAGCGCACGGTTACTGAAATACAGGCCCAAACGATTTTTCGCAATTTGTGCTTTTAGGTTTAATATGTCATACTGCACCGATTTGTATAAAAATATCTCCTGTCGAATTTTGTAAGAAAAAATCCTCTATTTCCTATATCATAATATTCATCAACCTTAAACCTCATCAAGAAATACTGTGACAACTAGAACTAAATATTACTCATATAAAAATTTTCATCACTAATAAATAGAAAAGAACTATTTAAATATTTCTGAACTATGTTTTTTTTATAAATCTTCATAAAAAGTCTTGCTTGATGAATACATTTCCACAAAAATATTTGAAGGTTGGATATACAGGATGGCTATGACTTATTTCAAAATAAAATTAAGGGTTTATTTCCTAACTACGGTACCAAACTTTAAAGGGTGATTTCTTTTATGAAGAAAATTTGTATTGTAGAAAAAAGATCTATTTAGATTTGCAATTGCAAAGAAAAACTCCATCTCTATAGCGCTTGAATAAAGCGATTAAGCCGTTTTTGGTCAATGTATTATTTGCACCGGGTGATGCTTCGCCAGGCCGGCAATAGGAAATTCTATGTAAATTTTGATTTTTTTAAATATTGGCTTTCCTATTAATTTTACAACAAAATTGTATGATATTATTTTGAAGACAATAATAAAATAAGCTTATACACTAATTTTCGTTCTTTTCTAATAGACAAAACAAATGTTATTTGGAAAAAACAATTTTTTAAATTTAAAAAAAATTGACCAAGACATTCCATTTTATTACTGGTAAGATTCATCACGGTAATTATGTACATGTATGCAACGATTTTATAAAATTTTTCTTAAAAAAGTTTAAGTTTGCTTAGTAGAAAATTAATAAATTTAATATTTGAGCTTATCTCTTTATTGTATTCAAAATGATCTAATACAAATTTGTTGTAAAATCCATGGGGGCCAATATTAGAAGGTATTAAAATTTACATCGATGTACCACCAGGTATAACTAAGTTTGGAAAAATTGAGCAATAATATTATGATTTTTAATAATATTGAAAAAACACAAATTCTTTATTACCTTTGTTAATAAGTTGTATAACTAGATTTTCTTTGTTGGAGTAAAATTCACCTTTTATTAAAAGAATGCTTAAAATGTCAATTTAAATGAAATTTCAAGAAAGACTAGTGTCTAAGCCAGGTGCGTAGGGAGAAATGGCTCTTGGGGGAGGGAGGGGGCAAAAAGTTAATAAAAAAAAGTCTACCCAAAAAAAATTAAAGACCCAAAACAAAAACAATGATCCTTACCTTTTAAAATATCTAAAACGTTATCATCTGTGTAACCTTTAAAGGGAAGCAAAATACTGTCCTGGGGAGGGACAAAAATGCCAACACAAAGGTCCATAATACCCTATTTGCGTCCCTATTTCCGACAAAAAAGCCACCTCATAAACCTTCTGAGGAGGCATTGCCCCCCTCCGTACGTACGTAAAGTGATATTATTATCAAGTGAATTGATGGCCCTGGGACTATTCGTGCCTGTAAATTTCCTTAGTGCATCCAAGTCAATGTAAATTATTATTATTTAATAAATACCATTTTAACAAGTACAATTTTTTTGTTACTTAGCCATAACCTTTTGAATTCCCAACAGTATATCTGAGGTATTTTTTTAATGTACTCTCCACCTTTGTATTCTATTGATAGAACTGCCCCTAGCCTTCTTATTAAAAAACCTTATAGAAAAAGTCAAAGGGCGTCACATCTGTTAATCAAGCAGACTTATTTACTGACCCTTAAAGTCAGTAGCGTAGCATAGGCGTAGGCTGTGGGCGGTCCCCTACGGCCTCGCAATTAGGAGGCTTTGCGGCACTTGAAGGTATAAAATGTGAGACATAGACATTATTATGTTATAATTTAATGCAAAAGTAAATTGTAGCAAGCGTGATTAAAGTATAGAAAAGATGTACTTTATCGGAGGTGTTTTTTTCCTTTCTTTTGCTCTCCAACTGTAATCTTTCAGGAGAGGGACCTCGTAGGTACATGTTCTCTTACTCCAGTACTTTATATGTATTAAAAAAAAATTAAAACAGTTTAAATTTAAAAAGGGGACCTTTTTTTGGCCTACAACGGCCTCGCAAATACAAGTCCGCCTACGCCTGTTTGCTCGCCTACGCAACCAACCAAGATTTAATTTTTATTTTAATTATGAACCATCAGCATTAAAGAAAAAATAAAAAAAAATTATTCGGTAAAAAATGGAACTATTTAAGTATTGTGATAGTATTGTGGCATTAAAATATCCTTTGCCACCAGTACTGAAGTTTGTTAAGGTAAAACACGTATATTTCTGACATTTATTTATTTTTTGAAAGGTTATATTTATTCTATTTCTATTATTTATACAAAACAGTACGCCAATTAGAAATTAAGCCCCACAAGAAAATATTTCTACCCTGAAAATAACTCAGACCTGAAGACAAGAAGATAAATATAGAAAATCTGTTTATTTCTAAACTGGTATGAAGGTAAATTTTGACACATTTCGTTGTCAATTTTACTATTTTTTAATTATTTTAGAATAGACAAAAATTCACAGTTTCCGAAAATAGTCTGTTAAATAAAATCGAGCGATTCGACAGAGAGGTAGATAAGAAATTCTTGGAACTTAGAGCTAAAGAAAGCTCGCTAGCAATCCGCTAATTCAAAAGAAACATCACTTTTCTGCATACCTACAATACTTTATTCAGAAAACCTTCTCAGCATTCTGGTGACGCTGATACTTACTTTAGAAAGTCTTTGAGAAACTATTCTGAATCGTTTGATATTATTAAGAGATCTTCATTTGGATGGCAGTCGAGTGTTCAAAAATAAAGTAACTGTAAGTAAAAGTTTATGTGGCCAAATTTTTGGTAATTGTTAACAAACTGGGCCTATAATTTTCTAAGAAACCTGCGGCAACTCCGATTTTGACGAAATTTGGTATACGGGGTTTTTGTGGCACTGATCACGAATCTAAAATAATTTTTTGGCGGAAACGTTTCGTTCTTGAGATATTCATCATCAGACTGGAATTTTCAAACTAATCCTATTTTTACAATATTCGCCCTTCTTTTTTGCACACAATTCTTGATTTAAAGCTAAAGTGGCACACAATATTTGATTTTCACCTTTTAAAACCCCGTTTATTTACGTATTTTACATTATTTTTGCATTAAATTGCATAGCTATACTTTGAATCATTTCAATCCCAGTGTGCCATGAAGCCCTATGTGTATGTATAGTTGCCGCATTATCAAAGAAAAGCCACGCAATGTAATGCAAAAATAATGTAAAAAACGTAGGAAAATGGGTTTTAAAAGGTGGAAATCCAAATATTGTGTGACACTTTAGCTTTAAATCAAGAATTGTGTGCAAGAAGAGGAATATAATGAAAATAAGCTTAGTTCAAATTTGAACTTTGATGATGAATATCTTGAGAACAAAACGTTTGCGCCAAAAAAATCTTTCAGCGCCCCACAAACCCCGGTATACCAAATTTTGTTAAAATCGGGTTGCCGCGGGTTTCCAGAAAATTACCAAATTTGGTATAAGGGGTTTTTATTTTTCACTATCTTCCCCCTTTTTTTACACACTTTTTAATTTAACAGTAGAATTATCACACAATACAGGGTGTTTTTGAAATTCATGCATTAAATTGTAATGCCATATTGTAAGGAAAAAAAACATTTACTTATCATAATTTTTAAACCGCAAACCGTTTTAGATATTTAATTGGTGTTTAGTACATTGCTTAACAGCAGCCAAAGACATTTTTTATGTAAAAAAAAACCGAGTGACCTCTGTACCATATTTATATGAATTATGTTTCAAGAAAAAACGGTGCGCCACTGCTTTTTTCCAATATAAAAATCATTTTTAAAGTTTCCATTGAATTTAGAACCAATTTGATCTTTTGACTCTTTTTGGACCGATGCACCGATTTTAAAGAAAAAATAAAAATCACTTTGGTTCATGACATTTTGTTAATAAAAACTTCTCAAAATTATTTGAAATTTTAGGTTTTAAATGTTTATTATATTTGCAAATTCGTCATGCATCAAAGAGTGGTATTAATTTTTTTCTTTGAAAACGGTCGGATAAAACTCAACAGATGAATTTTGTTCAAAATTTAATGGCGACTTTAAAGATGCAGTGGCGCACTTTTTTTCTTTGAAAATAGTCCCTAAAATGTGGTATGGACGTCACTGGTATTTTTATATTATTTTACATAAAAGAAAGGTCTTCTGCTAATGTTAAGCAATTTACCAAATACCAATTAAATATCTAGAGCAGTTTAAAAATTATGATAAAAAATGTTTTTTACAATTTCAACATCCCTGTATCTTTAAAAGGAAGCGTTTCATCACGTATGTTTATATAGATAACTAGGGCTTCTTTTTGATGTAGAATATTTAAGTGGTCAAAAATAATCGTTCAAAATTATAACGACAAAAACCTTAAGGGTCAATTCTTTCAAATGGAAACTTTTATCGCTTTATTACCTTATCCTATTAGGCTTTAAAAAAGGGGGTAAGTTTTTTAAGGATGTCTATTTCAAAAAATATAGTTTTTGAAATATTAACGATTTAATATTTATCTATTCTAACAATGTATTTAAGTACGGGTAGGCAAGGGGTAGCTGGGAACAGGAAGCTAAACTAAGCCGTACTTAAAAGCATTGTTAGGCTAGATAAATACTAAATATCTAATATTTAAAAAATATTGTAGACATCCTTATATAAACCTATCCTTATTTTTTAAGAATATATACTTAAAGCAGGACTAATGGCGGTACTTGATATTCTTTATAGTAAGTGAGCCCATGATCCTAAATAGGGATTTACTCGAGAGACCTACTGTGTTGCAAAGCTTAGATGATAAAAAGAAAAAAATGTTATATAAATAATGTCTACCTATTCATTGGTGGGGGAAGGGGATATAGATTTTTAATATGTCATAAAAATACTGTTATGGATCGTATCGGATTATATATTTTTCGTTATCCCTAAATTATTTTCTTGAAAAAAAGCCACGCCCAAGAATGTCAATATGACGTTTTTTTACAACTTTGTAACCCTTCGCTTTCTTTACGTTACTCTTAAATTGTCAGATTAATGGAATATACACTGTTTAGCATGTAACTAACTTACCCTATCCTAATCTGCCATAATTTCTGATGGATATATTTTTGTTTTTTACGATAAGCTCTGCATACGAGGCTTATATTTGGTGGAAGTTCTTAACCAGGTACATCCTCCGGTATATTAATCTGAGACGCCGTAGTAACTCTCGAAATTTCCCTCTTGGGCTCCCCTACCGATAAAAGTATTCTCTGGCCGCAATTTTGATAAGAAAAATTTTGTATGATATATTATACAAAAGAAACTTTTTATAGAGAATAAAAATATAGCAAAAAAAGTAGGCAATTGTATTTGAAAAAGAAAAGTTTATGATACCTTTAAGCCAGCCGCATACATCTTCCTTTTAATCGGACGATCGGTCTTCATTACTGCGACGAATACATTAGATCCTATTTTGGATCAGAAGTCATGTCAAACATGTCATAAATCAAAATAATCTGTCAGATTGTCTGATTAAAAGTAGGATGTTTGCGGCCGGCCTTGTTGTGATAATGACAAAAAATGTCAATTTATACTATAACAATAATACTGTAAAATGTTTATTTGTCTTTCCTAAAAACAAAAAAAAAATGAAGAGGGGGATAAAATCAGTTTTTTTAATACATGTAGAGTAAGAACAAACCCACACACACACAAGTCTAGTTCTTGTAAGATAGACCTGTACACAACACTTTCTTCCCTTAATTTACCTTAAAAATTAAATGTTTTTAGGCCAAACAGAGATCGTGCTTAACTAAACATCACCACTGCGAAGACAATAAGCAACTCTTTAAGACACCAGAAGATTTTACAGGAGCAAAACTAAAACAACCTTGTGCAGCTGATGAAAAAAGTTCTATAAAAGAGTTATTTTCAAAAACTATCCCTGAGGGAAACTTTGAAAGTAATACTGAGAGTGAAGATAAAGAATACTTTTCACCAGTAGCGGCGTTTGAAACAGGTAATTGCTTTGGTAATAGTAAAAATCGTAATACGTTTTTATTCCACTTCTTAAATGTTAGTGCCAGGGCCAGTAATGAAATGGACTTTATGATAAGAACCCTTTTTAAAACCTTTTTAGGCCGGTCCCTTTTGATGGGTTTACTACGAATATTTTTACCGCCATATACGAAAGCGGCGCTTAAACCCAGCCTGTCCATTTTAACGTTTCGGGTGACGGACTGGGCGAAAGCGTCAATTTTTGTCGGAGCAGTTTACCATAATGTTTTATATGCAATTTTTAAACACTGTTTTTAAAATGGTAAGGGTTGTAATGAACTGGGCAAGGTAGACTGATTATATTTTGTGCAAAAAAAATAAAATAAAAATAAAATAATTAAAAGTGCAACAAAATTTAATTTAATTTTTAATATAATCAAGCAAAGAAAAACTGATTTTTATTTATTAAATAAAGGAAAATTGTAGTGGCTCAGGAAATTAAAAATTTCACTAAAATAAATAAAATTTTAAAATATCATTTTTATAATTTAAAATAAAATAAAGTAAAATAAATAAATAAAATAAATTTTAATTCCAGATTAAAAACAAGATTCTTAAAAACTGACTGTTAAAGGAAACAAAACCAATTTAATTTTATTCCAAGTTACTGAAAGGGTAAAAATCCAAAGAAATATTTTCTAAGTTCACAGTTCACTTTAAACTACTTTTGTTTCCTGCATTTTTGACCGAACAAGGGAAGAACCACGAAGAGACTGACTGAGTTACTTAACCATACTAACCAGGAAAGCTCACCCCTTCTAAGTAAAGAACATTTATTGCCTATAAAATTTTCTTACACTACATATAATTAAAAACCTAAATTATTTGACAGCTTGTTTACAAAATCTTACTGCAGGTGACGAACAAGTAGCAGTACAAAGTAATAAATTCAATTAAAGCATAATGTATTTGACAGAATGTCTCATAAGTTTTGTAAAAAGGCGAAAGAACATAAAATTTTAATGGAATTTGACCAATTAATGTCTTAATAAATCTCGATGTTCGGTAGACATTTGGGGTTTTGTACACGTGTTTGATAGTATAAAAGAGCACAATAATTCCGTTAAAGGTCAGTACAATTCAAGACGCTACGCGATATACATCAAGAAATTGGTGAAGCCTCGGAAAAATGTCAGTTCGGGAAAAGTTCAGTGAAAGTTCGATCTAGTACAACCAAAGACCTCGGGAAAATGTCAGTTCGGGAAAAGTTCAGTAAACCGTCGAGATGATATCTACATCTAAGAACTTTGCTCAGTATAGTTTAAGAAAATAGTAAAACCCAAAGAAAGTTAGTTTTCAGTCGAAAATTCATCAGTACATTCTACGACGTTACGCGATATACATCTGGAAAACTGTGAAACTCGGAAAATTCAAACGGCTAGAAACGCTAAAAGTCAGTACTGTAAAAGTGTCGGAAATAGGTTAAAAGGTCGTGGAATTAGGTCAAAGGGTCGTAAAGTGAAACAAAAGTAAGTGTCGTGACATAGTGGAATAATATTGAAAGGTTTATAAAAATTAACTTAGAATTAGTGATTGCTCGGGTGGCTCCCGTAATTATACTTAATCTAAAATATGTACAGGGTCATCCAACAAGGACTGAACAGGGGCTTAATTTTAACTTTCCCTGTATTTTTCAAAAAATCCAAGATAGCAGTTTGGCGTAACTTTTTATGCTCTTTTTGAAAATAGTACTTCGAAAAAAAATGGACTCCGAAAGAAAAGAGTTACGGCATGCAACTTTGTTTTTTAAATGGAATGTCCCACTTTTTATTTCATATTTGAAAAGAGGCTATCTTTTTACGTAAAAGCTGCTATATATTTTATTTATTTATCTTATTTAAATATGTTTATTTTTCAGAAGAAATTATCGTATTTCCAAATTTTTTCCCGCCGATATAAGGTAAAAATTACCTACCTACTAGGTAAAACCTACACCTGCTGAATATCTGTTAGTGTCATACCAGTTATGTTTCAGAAAGAAAAGTCAAGTAATTAAATTAAAGTATTTATTAAAGGGGAAATATTTATTAAAACGTTTAAAAATGATTATTTACACTAAATTATACAAAAATACAACAAAACAGAAGTCTCAAGAATCTCGATTTATATATAATTTTAAACCGACAACAAATTGGCTATTTAACAAAAAGAAGTTTAATAAAATAAATGTCAATAATTGGGCTTCATACTGGTCACTAATAACTTAAATGTTGAATGTGTCCCCATTATTTTCAAAACAACATTGATACGCTCTCTGAAGTCGTTCTAAACTGGCCGCTAAAATATGGTTTTCATCATTTAATCTACGAACTTCGTTTACAATTTTGTCTCTTATTTCTTCAATATTTTCGTTTCTTTGGTGGTAGGCTACATTTTTAAGGTGACCCCAAAGAAATGAGTCCAAAAGTGAAAGCTCTGGACTATTTGGTGGCCAAGCAACTGTTCCATTTCGTCCAATCCATTCAGTATACCGCTCATTTAAAAAATTAACAACAGCCTGGGTAGTGTGGGGAGGTGCTCCGTCCTGTTGCCAAATGATTGAACGGTAGGTTTCCAGAGGCAGTTCTTCTAAAAGATTTTCGATTTCGTTTTCCAAAAAATTATGGTACCTTTGACCAGTTAACGTTCCGTGATAAAATATTGGACCCAAAATTTTGGTATTTAACATTCCGCACCAAACATTAATGGAAGTTCTACCTTGCTTTTTATTTCCAAAAATTTTCTAGGATTTTGAGTTGCCCAGTGATGTTTATTATGGCGGTTAAACATGCCAGAAGTTGTAAAACAAGCTTCATCCGTCCATAAAATTTTTTTAAAAGGTCTGGGTCATGATCTTGCTCTCTAATTAGAATTTCTGCAACAAATCTAAATCGAGATTCTTTTTGCTGCGGTGATATTTTTGAACGGGAAGGATGCGAAATGGGAACATCTTATTTTTTATTAATGTTCTATGGACTGTTCCGTAGCTAACATTTCTTCTTGTAAAACCATACTGAACATCTCGAACTGCGTCGGAAATCGAATTATTAGGGCTATTAGTAAAATAATTTATAATAGAATTTTCCCGTAATCTTCGTCTTGGCATAGTTTTTTCTTGTCCTGTAACGATTTTGTCTCTTCAAATAATTTTTTTATTCTTAAAATTGTGTTTATTGATATGTTTCTTTGGACGGCAGCAAAATATCTACGTTTAGTCTCTCTGGCGTTCTCTTGGCATTTGTAAAATAGGGTAATAATTTGTAGACGGTCCTCTAATGAGTATTTCATTTTGAGTAATTTTATTTACAAACAAATAATAAATATAGCTAGACAGTGACAAATACCCACACAGGTTATACAGGTGTAGGGTACCTACACAGGTGATAATTTAGTATTATTTTGGCGCGAAACCAAATTTGATCATTTCTTTTTAGAAAAATAGCATATTTAAATAAGATAAATAAATAAAATATATAGCAGCTTTTACGTAAAAAGATAGCCTCTTTTCAAATATGAAATAAAAAGTGGGGCATTCCATTTAAAAAAACAAAGTTGCATGCCGTAACTCTTTTGTTTCGGAGTCCATTTTTTTCGAAGTACTATTTTCAAAAGAGCATAAAAAGTTACGCCAAAGTGCTATCTTGGATTTTTGAAAAATACAGGGAAAGTCAAAATTAAGCCCCTGTTCAGTCCTTGTTGGATGACCCTGTACACAATGTTTTACAGTGTTTTAAAATAAATTGTGCTCCCTTAAAATTTATCACAGTGTTTTTTATTATCAGTACAGATTTGCTTTAAATTACCTAAGAAAATAAATTCTATTATATTTCATAGGATCGCAAGGATCTCCCGAACCCAAAATTAGTTACCTTGTAGCCGGCACAGCCAGAATATTTACTTGAGGTGTTAGATTTTAAAAGCAGTGCCGTGCCGCTACAGGGTTACAGTCACAAAACCCGCACAGTCCAATACCGGAATCATCTGTTTGAACCTTTTGGTTTCGTGACTGTAACCATTAGATCCCATTTTTGTCACAATATTTAAAAATTGCATGTAAAACATTCTGGTAAATATGTCCGACAAAACAGTGACGCCTTCGTTCAGTCCGACATCCAAAACATGTCAAAATTGGCAGACTTGAGCTCAATTCTTGACATCATACGCATCTGTACATATGCGCAACTTTGCGAAGGGTCGATCTGACAACATCACTTTTTTGACTTCGGTATTAAAAGTCTTTATTTTGTTGGATATTTTTCCTGTTTTTAAATAAAATGTCAAGAACCAAAATTTAATGAAAACCACGAAAAAACTAAATATTTGCCTCAGAAGCTTCCGAAAATAATAGAATATCACTTGACAAAAAAAACTACAATTACAGAATAACTATAGGAAAAAAATGCCTATACCAAGAAAATGGTTTAGCAAAAAAAAAAGCGTATTAAGAAGTTTTAATGAACACACAAACCCAAAAGAACCGAGTCTTCTTGTGAAGCAGAAAATAGCAAATAACATTAAAAACCTTACAGGTGCCGTAGATGAATTATAATAAAAATATTTAAGAATTTTTTATAAAATTGATGCAAATCAGTTTAGGACATTGGTGTTTGTTAGAATATTATTGTTATTATTTTAGCATTTGTAAGACATTCGTTGTTTTATGCTGATATTTTTTTATTTAGACAACTTTAGTATGTAAAATAAAGTGTATCGTTTATTTTTTGGGCTGTATGTTGTCTTAATTTATAATAAAACTTAACTTTTAAACTCAACAACAAAATCCCGTTTATTATATTAGTGTTTGTTCCTGGAGCTCTCATTAGGGTTACATAAATGCTTTTACAGTAAAAAGATAATAAATTCACGTTCGTTTGGAACATCAAAAAACTAATATATTGGTTGTATCTATGATGGTCGTTTTCTACGACCTACAGAAGTACAATATTTGCAACTTGATGCAAATTTTCCGTTTATTTATTTAATAATAATAACAATTTGATGAAGAAAATATCAAAATCAACAGCAAAACGTACATCAATAGGCAATGATTCTAACTTGCGAACGATTTCCACTCGTTGCGACAGGTAAGTACCGCTCGCTGTTAAACGCGAATACTCTCAAATTGTGCGAGTGGTCAAGAATACCAAAAGTAGGTTTTTATTCGATTTGTCAAAACCACCATAGTTAAAACATATGAGCGATCCTGACAGATGCGAATGGTCAAGAATAGGGCCGCTGGGTTAAAGCGCCGCTTTCCATAAATGGCGGTATAAATATTCGTGGTAGACCCGTCAAAAGATCCCCCTAAAAAGGTTTCTAAAGGGTTTTTATCATAAAATCGATTTTATTACTGGCCCAAGCACTATGTAAGATAAGTAATGTTTAAAAAATATCCACAGACTCCGAATCAAGCTTTAAAGAAAGTTACACTTTACAAGATAAAGAAGGTTCGAATCTAGACAAATATTGTGAAAATCTAGAAATCCACGAAATAAAAGAAGACGAAAGAGAATCGACAGAAAAGACAGTTCAACCAAAAGCAAAAAAGCGTAAATATAAATCTATCTTTAAGTTCTGAAGATAATTTGTTTAGCGAAATAGAAACGAAAATGGCGGAAGAATTTGCTGGTGAAAATATGGACGAAGAAGGGTTCGAGACAGAACCAGAGGAAAATGATGAAGAGGTAAAACTAGCTAATGAAAAGAAATACAGGGTGTCCCACCGGGAACTGCCGCGATCGATTTCTCAAAAAGTAGGCTTTGGAAAATTTTACAAATTGGGTAACATAAAGTCAGTGGGGGACATACAATCAAAATATTTTGAAAGTTTAATCACTTCAGGTTATACTGAAAGTTTCAACTTCCTTATTTTAAATGGAACACCCTATATATTAATCATTTTTTATATTTTTGCGTAAAATTCTAAACATATTTTATGTATAATGTCCTATACCTAGGTTCAACCGTTTTTAACTAATTTTAAATTTTATGTCAAAAATGACGTTGGCAAGCCATTACATAACCATCAATTACTTCTAAAAAAACCTTTAACATGAGTTGGTGTTGGGTTTCTCGTAGAGAAGAACTACTTTAACAGACTGTATTAATATTTTCACAATTAATAAATACAGAGTAGTCAAAAATAATCGTTAAAAATTAATACGACAAAAACCATAAGTCTTTTTTTAATTAAAACCCCTATCTTTTTACCTTATTCTATTAAACTAAAAGCTAAAAAATAAGGATAGGTTTATATAAGGATGTCTACAATATTTTTTAAATATTAGACATCTAGTATTTATCTATCCTAACAATACTTTTAAGGAAGGCTTAGTTTAGGTTCCAGTTGGCATTGACAACAAAATGCGGCGTCACAGCCAACTACCCCTTGCCTACCCGTACTTAAATGCTTTGTTAGAATAGATAAATATTAAATCGTTAATATTTCGAAAACTATAATTTTTGGAATAAACATCCCTTTACAAACTTATCCCTGTTTTTAATGCCTAATAGGATATGGTAATAAAAGATAGAAGTTTCTATTTGAAAAAAATGACTTTTAAGGTTTTTGTCGTTATAATTTTTAACGAATATTTTTGACCACTCTGTATTTATTAATTGTAAAAATATCGATACAGTCTACTAGAGAAGTTTTTCTTTACAAAGAACCCAACCCCAACTTATATTAAAGGCTTTTGTTTCACAGACATTGATGGTTATCTGATTAGTTGCAAACGTCATTTTAAAATTTAAAATAACTCAAAAACGGTTGGACTTTGGTATAGAACATTATACAAAAAATATGTTAAGAGTTTCTTGGGTGTTCTATTAAAAATAAGAAAGTTGACATTAACTTCCGGTATAACCAGAAGTAGTAGAACTGTTAAAATATTTTAGTTGTATGGCCCCCACTAACTTTAATGTTACCAAATTTTTAGGATTTCCCAAAGCGCACTTTTCGAGAAATCGATCGCGGCGGTTCCCGGGTGGGACAACCTGTATGTACATGCGTATATGCTTAAGTTGTTTTTTTATAGGGCGATGATGAGCTAAAAGATGTTGAACAAATGATTCAACAAGCGTCTGAAGAACTTGCTAAGGTCGCTGAGGAAAATCAACAAATGATGGAAACATTGGAGGTAATGGAACAGCGCGACGAATTTTAATATAGAGAGGAGTCCGTTAAGTGTGTATTATCCTAAAAGATAAAAGCAGTAAAGATGGGTCCAAATATAATTCATTCTGAAAGCGATGCCGCCTAGTACACAAAAATGATAAAGTAAAGAAACCCTTTTGTGAACAATAATTTATTGCAGCAAAAAATATTTAATCTGACGAGTTTCTAGTACCATGCTACGTGCCACCGGTTTTATAGTAGGCAGAGGCGAAATAAGAGAATGTTTTGTAAGTAGGTGATACGTGTTTTAGCAATGTATTTTTTATTATTTATTTAAAAATATGTAATCAGGCTCTGTCCAAGGCTATGTGCATTCGAAAAGGTTTGTTTACTTTATCATTTTTTGTGTACTTGGCGGCATCTCTTTCGGAATGAATTAAATATGGGCCCATCTATAGTTAGTTTTATTGTACCAGTAAAGATTAAAAAAGTAAAAAATGTTACATAATGAAACTGCCTTTAGAACAACCGTAATACAGGCAATTATACTAAAAACTTTTCTGGTCCTTTAGGAAGGAGAGGAAGATGAAACTGTTCTACAAGTCACCGACATGAAAGGAGAACCTGTAGCTAAGCCTAAAGAAGGAGAAGGTAAAGATTGTTTCAGAGGTGGTGAATGTTTCGTCACATTATCTGACGTCATATTCAGATTAGGGCAGGTTGTGTATTGTAATATACAGGATGTTTCCAAATTGCGATAAGAAAATCTAAGGCCACATTTCTAAGCCCATTTTATAAAATGAAGTTTATACAAACATAGGTCCGGAAATGCTTTATTTCTAAGATACAGGGTGTTAAACCTAAAAAAGAAAATCGGGTTTTTAATAATGTCTTAAATATGCCTTATCCGATTTTAATAAACTATTTTGCAACTTTTAAATTTGTTTCGGATGAAACACCTAAAAATACAAGTTTTTTGTGTGTTTATATTTTTAAGTAGCTTGCTTAGTTTTCAGAAAAAAAAATCCACTAAACTGCATAATCCTGAACCGTAAAAGAAATATTGGGAATTTTTTTCTTTTAAAAATTGAGTGTTATAACTTTTTATTAGCAATTATGTAATAACAACAACAAATGCCTAATTAAATACCGTTTATATCAAGTCCAACAAATTTTACTAAAAAGAGTGTTTTAGAAAGTTTTAAGTTTTTTAAAAAGTTTAACACCCTGTATCTTGAGAACGAAAAATTTGAGGCCCTATGTTTATAAAAACTTTTTTCATCAAAATAGCTGAGAAATACGCCTTTAATCCCTAAATTTTCTTAATGCAATTTGGAAACACCCTGTATATTAAACCAATGGAAAAATTTTAACTTTTTAATTTAGACTTCTTTATTTAATTTAAAAAACTTTAAACTTATGGAAATAAATATATTTTTAACTTAAGCTTTCAAATAAGAACTTGTTCGGCTTCTGTATATCGTTGCAGCATATCTAAGAATAACGACCTATATTAAAAACACTTTACGTATACTAAAATTAAAAAACAGCACTTACCATACGAATAATTTGCGTTCATAAAGTTGCAGGTTAAGTACAGGTTTACAGTACAGCAAAATAGGTCTGGATAGTCGGTTAGTTCGAAACATAAAAATTTATAAAAATATTTGATATGTATAATATATCGAAAAATTATTACGAGAGTTGCTAACTGTTGATAAATTTTCAGCGTTCCAAGAAATTTATTATTACATCAATTAAAATTAACAAATCCATCCTTTTTTAGCCGGAGGAGATGGTTCCTTTTTAAATTTGATCCAGCAATTGATGCGGCAGTTTTAAAGGAACTTGAAGAGGCAGAAAAACAAGCCAAGGCTACTGCCAAGGTAATATTTGTATTTAAATTGGTTATTACTTATGAAAAACTTTAATTGCGATAAAAAAAAGAAGCTATAGTTAATTACCCGATTTAAACTTAATTAATAAAGTAATTTATAAGATAAAATTATTTGATTGAAATACCTATAAAGATCTTGTGTTAATTTACAATTTGATTGGTTTTTGGGTTATCTATAGGTTATTACAGAATTAAAAGACAGAGTTGGGGAGCTACTAAAAAAGAAAAAATGACTGAAGCGGAGGGAAAGGAGTTAGAGGAAAAAAATAAAGCACTTAAAGCTCAAATGATGTTGTTCGAAGAAAAGACGAAAAGAATACAGTTTCTTTTAGGTAAGAGTGGGATTATTTGAGGTATTGTCTGTCTCACCAAAAAATTGCGGTAAATAAGTATGCATTTACACTTACATTAAAATTAATTTTATCTTTAAAAAAAATATTTTATTAAAATAATCTATAATATAGTTAAATAAATAGGTAGTTTTTAAAATAATATTAGATTTATAAAAGGTAAAAATTAGACATGGTTGCTCCTTACAAAATTAAGCACTATACCTTCTTTATTCCATTTGAGGTCAAGCAAACCTTTTCGATAAAATGATACCAGTCCAGCCACCTCTTCAAACCAAACATGCCGAAGATATCTTGCCAAAAATGTTGGTTTGTGGCGTCGCCGATGATTTTATGCCCAAAATCGTGTTATGTCAAAAACGCGACGACAGAAAGGGCAGATCCAGAAGTGGGTCGCAAGGAGAGGTCCACCAAGTTTGGTAATTAAATTATACAGTGAGGATATTAAAGTCGTCCCTTTCCCTCTATCTTTTAAATGGGATCAGATATCGAAGTCGAGGTAAATTTTGGGTAAAAAGGTGTCACTTAAACTACTTTTTAACATAAAAATAATTTCTGTTACCTGACCTAGGACCAAGAAGGCACTAGCAACTATTTATTTCAAATAGAAAGGGGGATCACGTAGCACCCCGTTTTAAAGGTCCTTTGACTCCACTTAACGATACTTCGTTTTTAAAAATAGGTCCAGCCGTTCTAGACTAGAACCGTTTAAAATTTGACCTAAATAGTGTAAAAACCATGCGGTTTTAATGGCATTGGCGTGTGTGGAACGGCTGAGCCGATTTTTCATTCGAAAAAAAAAAGTTGCTGGTACCTTCTTAACAGTAGGCCAGGTGACCAGTATCACTTTTATGCCAAAGAGTAGTTTAGTAACATCTTTTTACTTTAATTTTATTTGACTTCGATATCTTGTTTTAATCTAAAATTATGAAAGAGAGAACTTTTAAAAACCGCACTCTATGTACAAATTGCAGCTTAACACACTTGTAACTTTAAAAGGAATGGGCCGATTTTAAGAAATAAAACGGCAAAAAATAATGAATAGAGAATTAAAAGACCTTTAAAAAAGATGCTACCTGACCTGCCTTTACATTTGAAAAAAAGTTGCTAGTACCCCTGACACATCCAAATTTTACCCGATCTCGATATCTTGTCCCATTCAAAAGATAAAGGGGGAAAGGACTTTTAATACCCTCACTGTATTGTTTTTGACTTACCAATTTGTTAGATTAAGCTATCCAACATATGTTGAGGATAATTAGGCTACTTACTTAGTATACCTACAAAAAATATCTATTTTTTTTAAATCTGAATTTCACAAATTTCAGAGTCCAATTGCAAGAAAACTGGACGAGAGCTACCACATGCAAGAACGACTGGTGACAGAAAATGCCAATCTCGAAGGTAACAGGTGAGTGTCATTTGTTTGTCAAGTTATTGACAGTGCACAATGACAATGTCACATTTGGAAATTTTACCTGAAAAAATATTTTAAAATTTTCTGTGAAAATATCCCTTTGTTTCAGATACAAATTGCAATCTGACTTAATTAACAAAGATCAAACTGTAGAACATCTGCAGCGGCAGTTGTGCACCATACAAAATGAAATGCGAATGGTCTACCAAGAAAATGCTATGTTAAACGAACAGTTACAGGTAGGAAATAACCTTTAGAATAGTTTCCAACGTAAATGGTTTCGTTTTCTGTTGCATTCAGAAACGAATGAATTTTGGTAATTTTCTAGAAAATGGGAGCAACTCCGATTTTGATGAAATTTGGTATACGGGGTTTTTGGGGCGCTGATCACGAATCTGAAAGAATTATTTGGCGGAAACGTTTCGTTCTCGAGATATCCATCATCAAAGTTCAAATTTGAACTAAGCTTATTTTCACTATATTCCCCTTCTTTTTGCACACAATTCTTGATTTAAAGCTAAAGTGTCACACAATATTTGATTTTCACCTTTTAAAACCCCGTTTTTCTACGTTTTTACATTATTTTTGCATTAAACTGCATAGCTATACTTTGAATCATTTTAATCCCAGTTTGCCATGAAGCCCTATGTGTATGTATGCTGCCGTGATTAGCAAAAACGCCGTATGTGCAAAAAGTTGAAACGAAGTAAATCGTGTTTAAAGTAAATTGTCCAGCCGTACCAAACGATTTTCTAAAACCTTTTTTTATCATTTTTTAAAACGCGGCAGCTGATGTATGCTTAGGACAAATGGATCACTTGCAATTTAGATGCAGTATTTTGTTAAACAGCCAGTAGATATGGCGTTTATCCTGAGCTGTTTTATATTATAACAGATTTTGATTTTCGTTTTAGATATTGCATTTTAGAGTTTTTACGTACAATTGGGCGTTTTTACTAATTTGGCAAGAAAATAATGCAATTTTAAACTTATTGATTTGAAAAAACAAAAATTGACCCGAAGTGCAGATACGGCGTTTCTGCTAATCACGGCATTATGGTTGCCGGATTATCAAAGAAAAGCCACGCAATTTAATTCAAAAATAATGTAAAAAACGTAGAAAAACGGGGTTTTAAAAGGTGAAAATCAAATATTGTGTGACACTTTAGCTTTAAATCAAGAATTGTGTGCAAAAAGAAGGGGGAATATAGTGAAAATAAGGTTAGTTCAAATATCAAATTTGATGATGGATATCTCGAGAACGAAACGTTTCCGCCAAATAATTCTTTCAGAATCGTGATCAGCGCCCCAAAAACCCCGTATACCAAATTTCATCAAAATCGGAGTTGCTCCCATTTTCTAGAAAATTACCGAATTTTTTTACACATACCCCGACTGCTTAGTTAGTTGCAAGGTTCATATTATGCTGCGTCCAGACTTGCAACAATTCGCCGCGCCAAATTGCGAGCCACATAGCCCCACAAGGCGCGAACGTGGACATGGACGAAATCCACGGGCTTGGAGAATGATTCCGCGGTGATTCAGAGGTTTTTGCATTAAAGAGCACGCAAATAGGTTGGTTTGTTTGAACGGATGTTTGGCGAATTGTTGCAAGTCTGGACGCAGCTTTAAAAGCAGTCCTTTGTAAATCGTAAGCAAGAAATGTCTTCTCTAGTTTCTATTTTCTTTCTATTTTAAACCCTGTAAAGTCATTCGGCTATGCACTTACGAATTGGCAATATGGACGTTTAAAAATAGAAAGACGATTTGAATCTTTCTTGTTATTTATCCTTTTCTATGGTATGTTCTTTTCATAAATAACCCACATTTAGATCCGCAGTGGCTGAAAGCATTTTTCGGATTTTTACTATCTTGCGCAGTAAACAAATCGGAGGGTCTTCGAATATGAGTACTTAAAAACCAGGGCAGAATACAATAACGGCACACTGTGCGCTCTGTACACGGTCCATAGCTACCGTCTTTCGAACATGCTTCGAATGGAAAACCCAGACAAGGCGTTGATAAATTCTTTCCGACTATGCGAATAGTCTGTTTAGCGCCCGTGCGTCGAACCTCGGGGATGACTGGTATATCACATCAGTGATCCTTTTGTATAAAGTAATTTCGCTCTTCTTCTTCAAAGTTTTCTTTTCTGCAAGGAGGTGTATAAGCAATATTGACGACATGCTATTATGGCCAAAATAATAATTAGATTTTTTTAGTATTTTGTGAAATTATTTATATTTGTTTATGTATGTTGTCATATTCTATGTTGAACTTAAACATTGAGATGAGGTGTGAGCTAATTGATCTTAAAGTCTATACAATCTTAAACACTGCCTAAATTCAACTTTTGCTATAAGAAATAGATTGATATTAAAGACATTTTGCACCTCTTATTTTGCAATTCCGTTGTGGTTAACGTTATTCTGAGTTTGCGCAGTAACGCAAACATGATCCGTTATCGTTATTAACCATACCGGACTCCTTTAATTACGGATGAATACCGAAGAGCTTATCGTTATTGTTAAACTGCGTGGTTGCCGGATTGTAGAATTTTTAATATCAATTATTTAAGAAGGTTGACATTTTAATGCCGTATTAATTAAAATATCATTGATACATAGGCTCTAATTAGCGAAAAATCCATAGCAGTAAGAAAAATAAAATAGTGTAAAGAAATTAAAACGGACTTGCATTTTTAAGGATGTTTTAATTCAATAATTAATTTACATGTTACAATCTGGCACACTTGCTTTTTATTCTACTACCAAACCTAACCTTACTTTGTGTTTTGCTTATACTGTATTGTTTACATCTACTTTAAAAAACAAAATCAAGAGAACTATTTGCATATATTTAAATATCAATATATAACTTATGGAGAATAAAAGTAAGTACTGATTTTTCGTAAACTTTAAAATCGGTCAACCACAGGTAAAAATAAGGTTATGTGTCGAAAGCGCAGACGCAAGATAAATTTCTTAAAAGAGGCTGCAAAATCTCTGTCTAAAACTGCTGCCGTAATCGTTATGTTTAATAACGATAACCATAAGGAGGCCAAAAAACGTCTGTTATTTTAAGAGGTGCAAAATGTCTCTATTATCTCGCTTACCAACTTTTTAAACGCAGATTTTGTTGCTGTTTTTTTCTCCTTTTATTCTTGTACAATTTAGGAAAAAGCTTGATACGTTTTTATTGAGCAAACTATAAACTATTAAACTCCGAAAATTTAATGAAGTTGGATTGATTAAAATATAAATGGGTATGCTGAATACATAAAACTATAAAACATATGTAAAAAATAGATTTTAAGAAGTGACAAGGGCATTATTTCTTAACACGGGCACTTTTTAACTAACGAACCCAACGTTTTCAGGTCTAGTAGTCAATCATTGTTTTGTTGTTAAAGATTTACGAAGATTTTGAAACATGATTCGGAGAACTCACACGAAATGGAAAGGACATTTATTTAGCTGTCATTTTCTTTTTTCAATTGAGTTACAGAGTCCGAGTACAGGTTTAGTTTTTTGTGCCGAAACACAAGCTCTATACTTTGGCCACTATGAATTAATAATGAATATCTATAAGGTTACTCCGGTTACTGCAGTTTTAAACCAAAAAATACGTTTTTTATTGTGGTAACTAGGGTTACTGACTTTCTAAACCAATGAAATGTTCAGGTGGTTTTCTCAATTTATAGTGAACAAAGTATAGTTTCTTCTTGTCTAGTAAAAATTGATTTATGTGAAGAAGTCAAGTTCTTGCCATGATCTCCATAACACAATAAATGTTCATTGATTCTATTCAAAGAAGAGCTGTTTGCCCCATTAATGATCCTTACTATTATTACTTTCGAATTTAATTGACCTAACTACTTTTTTCTATAATTTAGGGTTGTCCCAATCCAACCTGTCCAAAAATTCCAGATCAAGTTCACCGCAAAGAGGAGGTAAAATGTCTTGTGGACCTGGAAGAGGACTTTGTCCTGCAGAAGTGGAGAACAGGCTGCAGGAATATTCCAATACTACCAATCAGCTTGTAAGAATTTGTGAAATGATTTATAAAAAATAAATAAAACATAAAAGAAATAATTTTTATTTGCCCATACCAGGCTTTTGCTTATAATACAGAATAATAATTCAGGATTGCTTGCAGGAGAAGCAGCTGGTAGATGTTGAAAAGAAGTTAAAAACATCCAACAGGAGTTGGTAGAAGTCCAAAAGAACGTGAACATCTAGAACACCATCGTAAGATGCTAGCCCTTCAACCTCCCTGTCCTCCGATGCCTTGCCCACGACCGCCTTGCGGCCACCCACCTTGTGGCTACCCGCCTTGCTCACCACTACCTTGTCCTATGCCACTGCCACCATGTTGTCCACCAGAAGCATCAGTAAGGCTTACATTATAGTATAACACAACATGGCATTCATGATATAGCAATAATCGAAAGGAATCTTTACTTTCTTTAAAAGCTACTGCTTTTTACTTAATACAGGGTGTTCATTTAAAAACCTAAGACTTAAGTTATCTGCGAAATTTTTTTACAGAAGATTGGACGGCGCGCGGCGCTCCTTCAACCCCTCTAACCATCAGGGCCACCACCTAAACTTCCTAAATAGAAGGTGGGTCTAGTAATAAATCATTTTAAAGCTCCTGACAAGTACTTGATAACTCTAGTAAATAAAGTCTATATCTTTACCTAGTACAAAATGGCGGTACTTTTAAATTACCTATATATCTCAATTAGATGGCTATATTTCCGAAACTAATAAAGTAAGATGAGCATTTCTCTGTAAGCTCGTACAAATGAGGTCCCTGATAAATATTTTTACCATTTGTCAAAAAACCATGTCCTATTTGAAAGAACATAGCATTCGACAAGGATGTTAACTTCACAACAATTTACGTTTTATTTTACTAAACAAACATTTGTAAATATTATAGCTTTTTTTCTATTATGTAGGCAGGGGACTGTTTAAAAATTCTGGGAACAAACTTTACAGGTGTTTATTAAATATATTAAAATTCTTAATGGGGCCTTGTTTTACGAAACCATAATATAAATAGATTTCTTTATAATATATAAACTGTTTAATGTATGTACTTTCAACAATTTCTTCGTAAACCTAATTTTTGGGCGAAAATATAGTGTTGGGGACAGCCAAGGGACTGTATTTTTAGAGGTTCTATCACTCCTAGACGAAAACTTTAAAACAGTTATGGTTCTAAAAATAATGGGCCCGTAAAATATTAGGATAAAAGTTTTATAAGGAGTTGATGAGTTATATTTATATATGTTAATTACTTTTGGAAAAA
Source organism: Listronotus bonariensis (assembly GCA_014170235.1). Lineage (NCBI taxonomy): Eukaryota > Metazoa > Arthropoda > Insecta > Coleoptera > Curculionidae > Listronotus > Listronotus bonariensis. The sequence continues at coordinate 99,547 of JACEGR010000859.1, read as the reverse complement.
TCGGTCGGGACAAGCTAATTACGAGTTTACAGGGAATCGCCCAGATTTAGTTAATGCGTCTTTTTTTTAATGGTATGGGAGCCCAAGCAGGGATTTCGGGATTAACTACCAGCGCGGAAAATTAATATACCGGAGAATACCTTGTACCCAGGTAAGTACCTCCACCAAATATGAGTCTCGTATACAGGGCCGCTTGTAACAAACAAAAATATATCCATCAGAAATTTTCGAGCACGTCAGATTAGGATAAGGTGAGTTAATTACATTCTAAACAGTGTATATTCTGCTAATCTGATAATTTGACAGTGACGTAAAGAAAGCGGAGTGCTATAACCTTGAAAAAAAAAAACGCCATTTTGACATTTTCAAGCGGCTTTTTTTTTATTTTAAAGAAAATAATTTAATGAGAGCGAAAAATAGATAATTTGATACGCTTCGAACAATTTCCATGAGCCAAAATAATAACAGTACTTGACATATTTAAAAATCTGTAGCCGCTTTCCCCACGGACGAAAACGCTATACATTATACAGGATGTTTCTTAACAAATGCGAAAAATTTTAGGATGTGATTTTCCATCATAAATAGAAAAAAAATCTTTATATGAACATAACATGTCCTAAACGTCTTAGTTTTTAAATTACAGGGTGTTAAATTTTTGTTTTAAATATTGTTTTCTATAATAACTTTTATACCCATTCAGATATTTTTTAAAATTTGGGAGATCGCACCCTTTGCACCAAAAGACATTTTTTGCATAAAAAAAAATTAACCTGTGTCGTCCGTAAGGGGTTTAAGGTAAATATTTTTAAGGAAAAAATGGCACGCCACTGCATTTTTTAAAAATAAAAACACTTTTTAAATACCCAATTAGTTTAGAATAAATTTAATCTCTTGACTTTTTTTTGTTTGATGTACGGTTTTCGCTTAAATAAATAGAAACCATTTCTCGGCATGGTCAAATTCCTATCTAATGAAAGAATTAATAATGAGGGTTAATTTTTAATGTAGAATTTCATATTGGGAATACACGCTGACCATTCCAAAAATCGTTTCTACTGATTTTCGCGAAAATCGTACATCAAAAAAAAAAGGCAGTAGATCAAATTTGTTCCAAACTAATTGAGGATTTTTAAAAATATTAATATTTTAGAAAATGCAGTGGCGTACCATTTTTTCTTAAAAAAATATTGACCTTAAACCCTTCGGACGACTGGTAAAAATAATAATTTTTTCTTATACCAAAAAAATGTCTTCTTGTGCAAAGGGTCCGTCTCCCAAATTTTGTTAAAATATCTGAATGGGCAAATTGATAATAAAAGATATTATAAAAAAAAATATTTTAAAAAATTCTTAATACCTCGTAGTTCAAAACCAAGATGTTTAGAACATATGGTCATATAAATTTTTTTCTTATGTTTTGGTGGAAAATCACCTCCTAAAGTTTTTCGCATTTATTTAAAAACACCCTGTATAATATTTTTGTCTTCTTATCATCAAAGCTTTGCAACCCAATAGGTCCCTATGACTCTCTAGTTAATCCCCATTTAGCATCGTGGGCTTCCCTTCTAACCCCTTTTAAAGTTATTGTGATGAATGTGATACTGGTGAGAATGTACGGGGTAAAATAAAAAGTGTATATTTATCAATTAAGCAACCTGTAAAATGTGTAATTATTTAAAAGACCTTTTAAAGAGCTTTAAGAAAATACCACATTAAGCTTATCTAACTTTATTAGTTTCGGAAATATTTAAAGTACTGCAATTTTGTAGTAGGTGAAGATTTTGAGTTTATATTCTAGAGTTATAAAGTACTCATCAGAAGCTTTAAGATGATGTATCACTCGACCATCTTTTTTATTTAAAAATTTTGGGGTGGTGGCCTTGGTGGTTTAGAGGTTAAAGGGCGTTGTTCATTAGTTTACTGTAAAAACGTTCCCCCTCAATAAATACCTTGACGTGTTTCGACTATTTTCTTAAATCTGTCTCTTTTCGCAGATAATATGAGTGGTAATTTTTTAAATGAACACCCTGTATAAATATTCAAAAGAGGCTTTTAGGTTTTGCCAATGTAACAATATACCTGCCATATGTAAATTCTCTAAGCTGTTTATTTACTATAGTTTGGTGCACAATTTATCTATAATCAAAATCGTAGGGAGATGATACGCAAGTTAGAGAACTTAAAGAAAAATATAGCCGTCTTCAAGACGATTTTAAGGCGAAACTTATGGAAGTTGCAGGCCTTAGAGCTGAAAACGAAAAATTAAAAGAAAAAGTTGAAAAGGCCGAAGAAGCCAGAACTAAGTTGGAACTAAAGGTTAAAGAATTAGAAAAGAAAATAAAAGAGTTAAGAGGCAGAGACAGGTGACAAGGTAAAAAATACTTAAGTGTAATTATTTATGGTATGGTATTAAAAAAAAAACAAATATTTAATATTAAAGATGAGAGAAGCTAAAAATATATTTTTCTCATTTAAGGGCCAATAAAAAATGTTTAATTACTTGTTGACGGTTGTCAGTTCTTTTTGCGTGCACGTGTTCAGTCTTTCTGTATATACATGGAGGATCTAAAGTTAGGAATGAATTGGGGTAATTGTTGCAAAAGTTTGAAATTATTTATTACATAAAATTTAAAATACTTTTTTCTGTGGTAAACTATTTTTATTAAAACGCATTTGGTTTTGAAAGTCAATTATCAAGTTTATACGCTTGTGTAAACGCTTCTTAACCATTTTAAAAGTCGTAATTCGCATTACATTAACTGTACAGGGTGTTTGGGAAGTAATATTTGCAACTTTCAGAGGTGATCCCTTGCATTATTCTATGCAAAGAAGTTCATAATAATTTATGTCCGAAAATCAATCGTTTTTGAGAAAATTGAGTCGTACCGAATTAATTAAATTTTTCCAAACATTTGGCAACGTTGCAACACAACAGGGATACGAGCGCACGAGGACAGCAACTAATTCATCGAATTGTTATATTTAAATAACACTTTTAGTACATTCCATATTTACGTTTATCAGTCACTTATTTAAAACGATGCGATGCACAAAAAAAAAAAGAAAATACACAACATCCGTAGATAAAAAAAGTTACATTTAAATGTATTAGTAATCACAATACTCTCAAATTTTTAGAGTTTTTACAAATGTTCTTTTAGCTGGTAGCTTTTTATCAGAAAAACGTTCTTTGTAAACGCGTCTTGCTTCTTCAGAGTTGCAACTAACCTCTCTGTAAATAAAAAAGCATATCGTATCCATATCGTGATACTCGTGTACCAAAAAATCTCTTTTCTATCAAAATGCACACACTAATTCAGTAAAAATGGTTTTAGGGAAGTTCTAAGGAACAACTTATAGATCTCCAACAGCAACTAAAAGTACATAAAGAATTATACAGACAAGCCCAGGATGAACTGGAAGAACTAAGGGCGCTGGTTGAAGATATACAGGGTCAACTCAATGACTACAGAAATAAGGTTAGTTACCCGCCTATAAAATAAAATAGAGACAAAAAGCAGTTTTAAAAATCATCACTTATCCCTATCCGTATCGTAATGCGCTTGCTATACGTTAATTTCAATCCGTTACGTTAAATCTCTCAATGCGGCACACGTATCCGTATCGCGATCGGTAACGTATCCCGACTTTGGTACGTCAAAATTAGAAAAGAAGAAGATTCATAACCAATAAATTTGATTTATTGACTGATTAAATGACAAGTAAGTTAAAAGCTAATAGTAAAAACATTGGATACAAAACTGCATTTATCGTTAAATTAAACATGTAATGCAGTTGAACCACAGAAAAAATACGAAAAAAACCATTGGAAAAAATTTTAGGCGTCTGTTTGACACCTGTTAAATTGGGATACAAACTCTGAACAAAATTAGTTTAGGTGGTTGCATAAATAATTATTACGTAACTATGCTTTTAATCGGTGCTTTTAAACCTTTTTTTGGTGTTTTTGATCGCTGACGTATTGTCCCTCGTTGCGTATACGGCTAGGTATAAGTGTGCATATTTATAGTATTGCTTTTGGTCCCTAATAACTAGTGTTATGATGACAATACACCTTTCCTTTTTAAGAAGTAAATAGGCCAGATTTTATAATATTGTAGTATCTTGAAGCAATTCAGACAGTCGAAGAGCAACGTCGCCAAATTGATATAATGCGCATGGAAAACAATAGAATCAGCGAACAAGTTAACTTGGAAATATTGAGAGTGAAAAACCAGTTTCAGGAAAAACTGCAAGAGCTGGCACCGTTGCCTGATATTTTAAAAGCTACGCAGAGTAAGGTAAGTTTAAAATATCTACAGGGTGTTTTCAGTGCAAATATTTTAGGGAGAATTTGAATGTTTATGCCTATACCGGGTGTCGCTATCCGGTGACTCACACCAACAACTTTTTTATTTTTTAACATAATTAAATAAAATTTGGCACGTAGGTATTTTATATAAATATGCATCGTTTTACGTATTTAGCTGTTTTATATTACTTCCGGTCTAGCCGAAAACGATCCTAACTTTTTTATTTTAAATGGGACATTCGGTATATTATCACTTATTTGAATAGAAAACTTGCTACTTTTTGACGTCTCTTGAACCCAAAAAATGGTAATTTGAAAGTAGGGATCTCTTTTTTTTGGTCCTCACAAATTTTTGATAGGAAGGAGAAAGCAGGAGAGCTGGCACCAATTTTTGGGTAGGTATTTGAAGCAGGCTGGCAACTTGACTCATACTTGTCCCATTATACCCCAACACGGAAATGCAAACTTAGCTGCTGAGTAACGAGTCTAAAGCAAATTTATTTTTTTATTACATATTAATTTTTATTTTCCAAAAATACAGGGTTTTTCCTAACTATGGTACGAAACCTAAGAAGGTGCTTTTTTATGTCTTTTTATAAAAAAGTTTCTATATACATATGTTCGGACTTGGACCATTTCTGAGACACAGGCGTTAAAGTTAAAAAAATCTGTTTTTTTTAATTCCTTAAAAATGCATTAACCAATTTGGTACCTATTTAATGTAGTAAGGCGCTTGTAAAGCCCTACCTAAATTAAGAATATTGGGTCCAGTGGCGCCTCAGTGGGTACTACAGCCAATATAATTAAGAAAAAAAGTACGCTGCTGACTTTTTTTTCTTTTACTTGTATTTTCTTCGTAACTCGCTTGGTTTTTGAGAAAAAAAAATTAAAACCACGTTTGGTCATTATAAAAAGAAACCCTAAGCAGCATAAAATAATATCCAAAATTAAAAAATTAACAATTTTGACCTTAGTAAATAAGGAAAATGACAATTTTTGATGAAATACACAAAAGCTTATTTATTTTAAGGCAAATAATTGTTTTATTTTAATGTTTTCTTTTATATCATATTGTCAATGGGTACTTTTTAAAAGAAATTAAAGTAGCTTTAATTTTATTTTTTGTTTGAAATAAAAGCAGACACGAAGAAAATATAAGGGACTAAAAAGTTAAACTGTTAATTGCTTAACCAGAAGAGAATACTAAAATTTTACTTTTTTACAATAATATTGGCTGTAGTACCCACTGAGACGCCACTGGACCCAATAACCTTAATTTATGTAAAGCCTTACAAGCGCCTTACTACATTAAATAGGTTTACCATTTTTTCATCCAAATCGGTTAAAGCGTTTTTCAGATATTTAAAATAAATAATAGTTTAAAAAACTAAAAAAACACGCTTTTATATGCAACCGAACTAAAAATTAGAAAATAATTTTTCATTGCAAAGAGTTTGTCACTTCAGAGTAAAAAGCGTGGGGTGCATTTTAATATTTTTTCATAACTTTTCCCTCATAGATATTTGCAAATAGAATAATTATAACATTTAATATATTAAGCACCCCACGCTTTTATTCTGAAGTGACAAACTCTTTGTAATGAAAAATTATTTTCTAATTTTTAGTTCGCATATAAAAGCGTGTTTTTTAGTTTTTTTTAACTTTTATCGCCCTGTAACTCAAAAATGAAAAAAAACTCCCTTAAGTTTCGTACCGTAGTTGGAAAACACCCCGTATTTTTGGAAAGTAAAAAATTAATATTTAATTTCTTTTCTTGCTTTATACCCGCTATTCAGCAGCCAGGTCTGCAGTTCCGTGTTGGGATATAATAAAACAACTATGTTGGTGCCAGCTCTTAGACCAAATGTTGTATTATAAAGGTGCGGGCACATACATCGGCATCGGACGGACGGGACGAGTACGGATCGGAAAAAATAGTTTTGATAAAATTATATAAAACACACACACATGAGTCATAGGTAAATATTAAAAGTTAGCGCCTTTTCACCTATGGTATAAGACTACTGGGTTAAAACCCTTCGGTAGGAATCGGCTTAAATTCTTGTCAAATAACTTAATTTCTGACCTGTATCGCACATACATATAAAACGGTAATGGCCGAATTTTAATTCAAGTTGCTATATTCTCGCGGGATTTCTTGAATCCGGGGCAAATCGCCCTCCGATAGGTGCTCTTCCAACCATTTTTTCCGATCCGTACCGTCCGTCCGATGGCGACGTATAGAAGGAACAGTTTTAAAAAGTAAATTCGGTGCTCTTTGATAAGAAAAAAAAATTACAAAAAGTTTAAAGCAAATAAATCGGCATGCTTGTCTTCGCGGCCGCCTTTGCTAACTTTCTTTTTGATATGCCGCTTGATGCAGCTGGCTATCGCACTATGAGACAGAAATTAAATTTTTGGCCAAAATTCTGAAACTTACCAATATAACTTAAAATGAGGTGCTCTTTACTGGAAAAAAGTTTAAAAAATATTATGGATTATTACAGATTTTTTGGAAACCCAAAACTTATTATACTTATGGTATTATAAATTTACACCCCCTTAACATTACTATTTTTCATTGTACAAAATAAACTAAAATATGTGCTTGTTTGGCTAATTCGGTAGTTTTTTATCAGTAATCGGATGTATCTCATATGATATACAGGGTACGACAATAGGTGTGATTTTTTAAAATGGAATACTCTGTATATTATATCACTACCGAAGAGATCTTTTAAAAAGCTTTAAAAAATACTACATGTGTCTATCTAAATTAGTTTCGGAAATATGACCATCTATTCCAATCTGAAGAATAATTTTTAATTATCCTTAGAAGCGTACATCTCCCCAACTTTTTTATTTTTTAACGTATAAAATAAATAAAAACCACTGTTTTGTTGGGTAGATTCTGTAAAATCCATATCTTTCATCAGAATGTATTTTTCATTTAAGATATACAGTGCAGGACAAAAAATATTAATTTCTTTATTGAAAAACCTTGTAAATTATATAAGAAAAAACTTGTATCTGTCCTTATACACCCAGAAGTAACAAAAAGTAGCAAGGCAATTGTTAGTACAAAAACTGATAAAGAAAATGGTAAAAACATCTTTGACAAAAATAACGAGACTTTGCGAGACATTGCATTGGAAACACAAAATAGCTCTTATTATTTAATTTCATTTATTTTTTCAGTAAACTAGGCTATTATTATTAGCTTTAGTAGATCAAAATCTTGTATATTTATGTTTACATGGGTAAGGATAATAAAAATTATTGCAAATTTTTTGACAAAGCTTAAACACTTCCTACAATACATTTTGAAGTTTCTTATTACCTTAATAAAAGTCTCAAATCCTTTTATAATTTTGTGTACATGTAGTTTGGAGTATATACTTTGAAATCCACAGCATGAGCCATTAAAATTTCAAAGTTGCTTTTTGGCCAAAATAAAGGATTTCTATCCCATAGTGTATCGGCGCGTCGTTGTAAAGGATAGCGGCGCCTTTTTTATAAAATAGTCCGATTGCAAGCGGCCTTTTTATGTTTCTTTCTATTATTTTCAAAGGGTACCCAATTTGCGCTGTTAAACTGTTCTTACTATATGTGCGCGTACATTTATGGAGAAAGCATTGTATTTGCTGTAATGCCTAATTTTCCAAAAGACATTCTGTTAAAGGGGCAACCAACATTTTTTGTCACCTTAGGTCACCTTAGGAACGCCCCTGACAATGCGTATTATTAAAATATGTGTATTTTTATTTAAACAAATTTTAGCTTCAAGAAGCCCAACAAATGCATCTGTTGGCGGAAAGAAATAATGAAGCTCTGGCAAGAGAATTGCAGACGACCAAAGATAAACTTCAAGCAATCATGGACGAATTGGACATGAAAGTAGGATATTATAACTACAAACAATTAAGTTTAATTTTAGTAAAAAAATAAATAAATAAACTGAAAATAAATAAATAAATCTAATTAAGCACTTGGTACAAAAATTTTATTGACGCAATTTTTTATCTTGAATATTCAGTTTTTACAAAGTTTTAAATTTAAAATTTTCGGTGTTTTGCATTTTTTAAGAAATTATTAGCGTAAAGCCGCATCCAGACTTGCAACAATTAGCCGCGTCGCTCCACGCCGCATACCCCGCCACATAGCGCGGACCTGGACGTGGTCGGAATTCACGTCGTTTCAAGGGCTTGGCGAATGATTTGCTGGTGATTAAGAGCTTGTTGGTTTTTTGAAGCCAAAGGAGCGCGCAAACAGGTTGGTTAGTTTGGACGGATGTTTTGCGAATTGTTGCAAAAGTCCCTATTGCATTTTTGTCTAATTAATCACAAAAAATTACATGCTCTTAAATACTTATTTTTTAGTTTTTGCTTTATTTCAACACTGGTAATAAGAGTAAGTTGTAATTGTTGAGAGAAAAAAGTCAGCTAAAACTTGTTTATTGGATTTTGGACGTACTACTTTGACAATTTTTTTTCTCCAAAACTATTAGTTCTACTAAAAAACTGCAAAAAAATATTTTAAATTCAAAGCTCTAAAAAAAAACTAAATATTAAAGACTTAATAAAACTGTTTGTACCAAATTTATTGCTTAACAAGATTCCTTTATTTATTTTTTGTTTTTTTTTCTCAGACTGCAGAGTAAAAAAGTGCGATTTTTTATGTTATTTAGACGGAAAAACTTAAAAAACTATGAAGAACCTCTTAAAATTAAAATTTTTGAAGTAGAAGGGTAGCAGTAGAAGGTTGGTAAGGACCACTATTTATTCTTGTGGTAGGGACCTACGCGACTGGTAAACGAAAATAAAAAATTATCGCCTTGGTTGGCACATCCTAATAATAGATTTATTCAGTTTACGGATTGTACAGTAACCGACAAAAGGTCGCAACAAATGGGATTTGGTTTATTAAGGAAAATTACGAGTTTTTTTTTCTGGCGATCGCCTCTGCATGTACGATAACCGAAAAATTCATTTTGACATATGTTATGTGTATGGGGGAAAATTAAAAAAGGTATCATCATTCATTTTATTGTCAGTTTTTATAACATGTTGCTAATTGAGGACACAGCATAGAAGTAAAAAGTGCTTAGAATTTAATTTTAACCTCAAATACAAAGTTTGAAGCATGTGTTTTAAAAAAGTATATGCGCCATTTCTTAAAAATAAGACATGAAATAATTATTTATTATACAAGGTAAAAAGTTCTAGATTTTAGCTCGAGGTTGTTTTGACTATACAATAAACCGAGAGCTAAAATCTAAATTTTCGGTAAGAATACATAATTTTTTTTGTGATGGGAAAAACGACGACTTTAAAAAAACGTAATATTACAGTCAGAAAAATAATTATGTAAAATTTGAAGTTTTAAACTGGTCGACTGGTATATTTGAAACACAACTAGACCTCGCATTATTATGGAAACCGTGAAGAAAATTATTTTGTATATGTCAATGTAATTTTGTAATTTGACGGATTGACATTAAAAAGTTAAAAAATATCAGACTGGATTCCTAATAAAAAGGTAAATGTAAGTTCTGTATAATAAATTATTTTAAAATTAAATATTTACTCTTTACTTACGTGTAAAGTACTAACTTTTTTCCCACAGGAAAAAGTAATATTTCATTGGTGTCCTATACATTTTTATTACCATAGTTAAGTTTGGTAACGGAACTTGAAAAATATGAAAAAAGTGATTAATGAAATTAATATTTTTAAATAATTCTGTCACTGTCAGAGTGACAAATAATATAGTAACAAGTAATTAATGATATTCCATTGTAAGAACTAATAATAGATAATGAAAATTAAGCTTGCAACATTGTTAAAAAGTTCTAATTGGCATAATTTGGAACTAGTTAAAAAGTTCATGACAAATTGATAGTCACGTTTTTCTCGTTGTTTCGGCAGTCTTTATCGTGTTTTTAAATAATTTTTATAATTTATTGAATGAATGCAATAAAAAATACAAGAAAAATTAGTCTACAATTTGTGCTAAGTGTTTTGGTCGTTGTCATCATAGATTCCGTAACAAATTCTGGCATGAAGCAAAAGGTGCAAAATCGGATTTGTTATGCCTGCAGTTTAAGTGTATATGGGCGATTCTCTGTAAACTCGTAATCGGCTTGTCCCGACCAATTTTTCCAAAAAGTAATTAACATATTTAAATAAATATAACTCATCAACTCCTAATAAAACTTTAATCCTAAAACTTTACGGGCCCATTGTTTTTAGAACCATAACTGTTTCAATTTTTTTTCTAGGAGTGATAAAACCTCTAAAAATACAGTGCCCTGGCTGTCCCCAGTACTGTATTTTCGCTCAAAAATTAGGTTTACGAAGAAATTGTTGAAAGTACATAGATTAAACAGTTAACATATTATAAAGAAATCTATTTAAATTATATTTTCTTTAAACAAGGTCCCATTACGAATTTTATTATACATCTTCGGAAGTTTTTAACAAATGTGAAACTTTTTTATTATTAATTTTACGAAAAAAACTATCTCCTCATAAAAAGTCCTGCTTGATGCGAAAATACATTTCCACAAAAATATTTGAAGGTTGGATGTACAGGATGGCTTAAAAATGACTAGTTTCCAAATTAAAATAAGGGTTATTTCTTAACTACGGTATCAAACTTAAAAAGGTGATTTCTTATGTCATTTTTTAAAGAAAAGTTTCTATAAACATATGTCCGGAGTTGCTTCGTTTCTGAGATACAGGGCGTTAAATATTTTTTAGATGTCTGTTTTTAAATATCTTAAATACGAAGCCAGATACAAAAAATGTACTTTACCAAAAAGTTGTATTTTTAGTTTTTTAAAGGAAAACAATAAAAAACTACATAAAACGCCAGTGGCGTACAGTGGGCAAAACAGTTAATGTTATTGAGACAAAAATGTACGCCACTGGCTTTTTATGCAGTTTTAATATTTTTTTCCTTTAGAGCAACTAGAAATACAACTTTTAAGTGCAGTACATTTTTTTAAATCTGGCTTCGTATTTAAGATATTTAAAAACAAACAGACCTTTAAAAAATATTTAACGCCCTGTATTTCAGGAACGAAGCAACTCTGGACATATGTTTAAAGGAATTTTTCTTCATAAAATGACATAAAAAATCACCCTTTAAAGTTTGGTACCGTATTTAGGAAATAACCCTTATTTTAATTTGAAAACAAGTAAGTTTTAAGGCACCCTGTACATCCACCCTTCAAATATTTTTGTGCAAATGTATTTTCTCATCAAGCAGGACTTTTTATGAAGAGACACTTTTTTCGTAAAATTAATAATAAAAAGTTTCCCATTTGTTAAGAACTTCCGAGAATTGGTAAACACCTATAAAGTTTGTCCCCAGAATATTTTACACACTTCCCTGCCTGCATGATAGAAAAAAACTATAATATTTACAAATAATATTTTCTAGTAAAACAAAATGCAAATTATTGTGAAAATGACATCCTTGCCGAATGCAATGTTCTTTGAAATAGGACATGGATTTTTTGACAAATATGAAAAATATTTACCAGGACAGCATTTGTACGAGCTTACAGAGAAATGCCCATATATTCAAGAACTTACGTTTTGTCACTTTATAAAAAATTACGCGGAACGTTAGCTGTTAGCTCATTATTTTATTTAGTATTTTAAACTATGATACCTAATATTTTGTCTAAAATTTAATGCCTTATTTTTAAAAGTGCTTTTGCTTCTAGCCGAGACAAACCCAAAATAGTATATTTCTGTAAATATGGTAAATATTTTCGACACTTGATCTAGATACCCACTTTTATCAGCTGATTGACCGAATTGCAACACTGCTGCTCCTTAATTTGAATTCCCTTTAGGTATTATTAAGCCGGCTACAGACGATATGTCAAGGATTGGCAAATGTCCGGTCGCTCAAGTATTCCCGCATCGTGTGTATGCAAAACATATGCCAAGGCAAAGCCAACGTTGGAATGCGGGAACGTTTGAGCGAACGGACATTTGCCAAGCCTTGGCATGTCGTCTGTAGCTGGCTTTATACGAGGTGTTACAGAAAAATAATAAAAGAAGCAATATTTAAAGTGGGTACTATTTTTGTTTATTTATTATTAGTTGCAGGGTGAAGGAGAAGGCGAAGGTGAAAGGGCATCTCTTGTGCAGCGTCTCAAAGACCTTGAAACTATGCTAAAGGAAAGTAGAGATGAAAACGATGAGCTACGAATAGAGATAGGTAAAGTAACTACTAAGAATATAGAAACAGGTCTTAAAACTTCATCCTAAAGAGTTTTAACCCCTAAATGCACCGGTTTGCCTTCAAGCAAGGCGTATTATCCACGCACATGGCGTTGATCTGTACTGGATAGTAAATTTAGTAAGCTAAGGGTCCCACAGACTACGATCTTATACGACATACCTGCACGACGAAAATGTCGGTCGGAGAAGTTTTAATGGCCCGCACACTCATTTTCAGTTTTGTTCGAACCGGCTTTAAACATATTTCAAGAATGAATCGAGTGCAGTTGTTACTAGTGACGGCGGCTTTGTCAGTTAAAAAAACAATCCAAAGAGCGAAGACCAAGATCCAAAAGGACCAAACAATTGTCATGCATGTTTTCTCTCTCCTCATCTTGCAGATTAGATACGCCTGATCGCGTGACTTCTTGGTAGCTCAAAAATAAGTTCCTCGAAATACCACAAGTTAGGCGTATAAATATCGTCACTTCTAGCCCCCCGCTTTTGGATTGTATAACTCTTTTTTTGTCCCCTTCTGTAATTTCCTTTTAAACCATTAATCCTTTTCTTTATAGTCTGTTTTGTGGCCTCAGCATCCACTTTCTTTAATTTTTCTACTAGCAGTTCATATGCTTTTTCTTTTTATTACGATCACTATACTCTCGTGATTTAATTTTCCATAAACATGGAAGGTTACGATATGGTTCAATAAATTATAATAAGAATTTACGATGTATTTGGCGAAGATCCGTCATACTGTGACAGCTACCTAACCTTTTTGGTAAAACCAATTTGGCCGCCTCGTCTCTACACAACTGTAAAAACCATCGTAGTTTAAGCCCGTTTGCGCCACACACTTCCGACTACTTTGCATATCGTACAAGCCCACGGACTTACATCAACGAAATCAGAATACTTTCATTGGTTTTGTACGACAGCCCGAAAACACTTCCATTTTATGTTGTTTTTGTACGAACAATTCAATGTTTCTAAATTAAATTTCTTGTTGAACACTAGTGGGTAGAGATTAGACAGGAGCGCATGACTCAGGACCTTGCACGATAAATTAATGCAGCAGTCTCGCTTTGTTGTTGCTTTATACCACCTCCTATCCACACGTTGGTAATAATTGGCACATGAACGTTTTGAAGTGGCACTAGGCGTATACGTTGACACGAGATGTTGTAACCCCTATTTATTTTCATGGTTTTAAAGAGCAAAAAAATTTTACGTTATAATTAGAACATAAATTTACATCTTTTACATTATTACAACCCCAAAATAACTTCTGGTTTAACCGAAAAAACCTTTAAATCTTCTATTTTAATACAAGTGCCCACATTTTTGGTATTTTTATCTTTTATACTTTTGTTTCCAGTGATTGTCACAACTTGGCTTATTTTTAAAATTGGTGGTCAAAGAATACCTTTTGGGAAACCAAATGATGCCATTATTTTTGCTTTGAAAAAATATTTTGCCTAGACCCAAAAATGTGAACTATTTTACTTGCACATTTAGTGTATATTTTGTTTTCTTTAATAAAGGACATATATTTTGTTATTAAAATTTTTAATGTACCTGCTGATAAGAGAACATTAAGATAAACATTTTAAATAGAAATAACCCTAGTTTATTTTAGATTTAAATTTTGCACTTAAATTATTTCTAATGACATAACACTACTTACTACTAATTTGTAATAAGAGGACCATAGATTATTTATTTAAAATTTCCGTGAATGGGATATATCTTAAAAATAAATTAAAGAAATGATTTATAAAAACGAGATGGTTTATTGTTTTAACTTTTGCTTATTGCTTAATTAGCAGGTTTGGCGAACGGTTGGGCGAGAACATTTTAGGTGTACCCCCGCCTGGCGCCGCCACTGCCACGAAAGAAGAGTTAACTTTCCTTCCGTGGAATGAAAATAAAAGTCAGAAAAGTGACACTTTCACACTTTTTAAAAGTCGGAAAGTTCAAAATTACTAACATGTTTTTAAATAATATTAATTTTAATTTGAAATGACTATACGTTATGGGTTTTAGATAACGTTAAAGAAATAGCTGAAGAAAAGACAGGTTAGTAAACGAAAAACTACACGAAATTACTCAGCTAGAAAGTCAGCTGGAGAACGTTCGCGAAGACTCGGCCAGACAAGTGTCGCGGATCAAAGATCGATGCGAGATCGTAAGAAAATCGATGCAAAATCAAATAAGCGATTTGGAACGACAACTAGCACGAATGAAGGCGTGTGTCAAAGCCGCTGAGAAAGATCGGGACGATATAAGACAGAAAATGCACATGCAGATCAGAAATTTGAATGAGAACTTTGAAGATGCGCAGATGAGAATAAAGAATTTACAGGTATATTACACTAGAAAAAAAATATACTATTTTAAAAAAGGTGTCAAATTACTCGGGTTTTGGTCATTTCTGGTTTTACCAGAAATGATTCCGGCTTTAAATTTTCAAATGAAACACCCTGAATATTTTAAAGAGTCTAGATTTTCAAGACAATTCTGGATCAGAATATAACATTTTTAATTGTTTTGATGCCTACTTGACTTTTTAGAGCCAGTTTTAATACTGTATCTTGGTCAGGGCCGTATTATCCATTAGGCTGACTAGGCTGACAGCCTAGGGCGCCATGAAAAATAGGCGCCAGACAGGGGAGTAATAGGCGCCAACAGGGGAGTAATAGGCGCTAGGCAGGGAATTCTTAAAAGTTTAGGGTGAGTGGGGATTTTTGGTGACTAATTTCTCTGTGAATAAGGTGCTTTGGAATGAAATAGGCGTGAAAAGAAGGGGGTGAACGTTTTTTTGCTCTTCAAAAATTTGGAAATAGGCGCTCCAGGAATTCAGCCTAGGGCGCCTCAAAAAGTTAATACGGCCCTGATCTTGGTGGCTATGATTGGTTTAAAAAATAAAAATTACAAGTTTTAGTATACAGGGTGCATTCTAACTACGGTACGAAACTTTTTATTTAAAAAAAGTACCTAAATATAAACTTGGAACTATGAACTTGCTTCATTTCTGAGATACAGAGAGGTGAAATTTTTTTAAAAAATCTATTATTTTTAAAAATCTTAAAAACGCTTTAACAATTTTGGCACCCTTTTTAATATAATGGGGCGCTTTATCTAGATTAAGATTAGTAGGTCCAGGGGCGTCTCAGTGGGCACCATATCCAATATTATTGAGAAAAAAAGTGACTTCAATAAAGTGTTTATATTTTTTCCTGCAAATGCTTGCAGTTTAAAAAGAAATGATCGATGCCTCCTATGCGTCAGAAGACATTTTTGTCATACAAGAAAAAAATTACCAGGGTCGCTTATTAGGGTTTAAGGTAAATATTAAAAAAAATGGTACGGCACTCCATGAATTTAATATTGAAATGACCAACCGGAAAATGATAAGTAAGTATCAGAACTCGTTTTTTTAAGTAAATATGAATTTTTGCAAAATATATTTATTTTAGAAAAAATCAGTGTTAACATTCTTTTCTTAAAAATATTTACTATAAACCTCTCATGGATGACTAAATTTTTTTCTTGCCAGAGAATGTCTTCTGGTGCACTGGATTCGTCCCCCAAATTTTTTAAAAGTATCTGACATGGTATAAAAGACATTTTTTTAAAATTATTAACACACCGTAGCTCAAAAAATATAAAGTTTTTTACTTACTTTTTATTGTACCATCAGCCCTCAAAGTTTAACGATAGAGTTACTAGACACCCTAGATATACTTACATTTTTTCAGGGACACGTCAACTTTTAAAGAATTCATCCTGTTTAACGTCCGAAATACCAGTTTGCAGAGAAACCTCCACCAAAACCAGATCCATGTTGTTGCTCTGCCGAATACTAAGTTTATTTACAATATTTGTGTTTTGTATATTTTTGGACAATTTATATTTTTTTTGTAATACACTTTTTATCAGTATTTGTGACTTTAATTAGCAGTTGCCTATAATACTTTCTAATAAATTTTTCTATAACTAACATCAATACCACTGCAATAAATTATATTTATCATCGGTCCAGCTAAAACCAAATACTGACTGTCACCGATTTACTGACACTTTTCCTCATGTCAGTGACAACATTCATTTTACAGGTGCTGCTTAACTCGTCTATATTCAGGCTTAAAAAAGAACATTTTTATTCTTAAACTATTTTTTTATTTAAAATAACAAAAATATAAACTATTATACAACATTTATCTTAACAATGTTAAAAATTATCATGAAGAGAAATCTAAAAACTTAGAAGTCGTATTTACAGAGGTATGTACATTAATAAAGTATTTTTAAAATGGTCTTCTAGGGAATTGGCTAGCAGCTTAGTGAAGACTTCAACCACTAAAAAAAATTACAGTGTGTTAAAATTAAAAATACTATTAAAAGAATTATTTAAAATTACCTCTGACAAGTTCAATTTTATACTACCATTTTGCAAAGGATCTTTAGCTTCAAATATATCTAAAAAAAAATAAATTAGTATATCGCCTTAATCTAGCATTTTATGTTTCTGATATGTTTCTGTCAAATTCGCTTTAAAATATCTCCGGTTTGAAACCCCAAATTTTTTAATATACAAGTTGTCCAGTAAGTCAACGATATTACTAAAAAGGATGGTTAAAAACTAGTTAAACATACAGGAAAACATAAAACGACCGTATTATCGATAGATTTTGAGATATGCGCACTTTATTTAAGTTCGTTAAAATTGCCCTCTTAAATCAGATTTTGATTTTTACAACTTAAAAACTCATTCTCCTTACACTCATTATGGCTTATTTTTACTTTCTACCACTTAAGTTTGGCCAGTCATTTGAGTAGTTTCATGGACTTTTTACAATTAACCATTTTAACCAAACTGTTGCAGGTTATAACAAAAACTAAAAGAAATTGAATAAACCTGATTGCACAATCTCGATTTTCATTTTTATAACAAATTCAGTGGTAAAACTAAATCATGGCTACCTTGATTCGTTTTGAAGATACAGAGTGTTCTTAAATTTTGTCAATTTGGCCAGGCTCTTATAAAAAATATATTTGGGAAAGTTTTAGGTTTTTTGTAAAATTTAGTGGCGTACCTTTAAGATTTTTTCATTGACTTTTATTTCAGAGTTATAACACAAAGTTGGATTTTTAAAATAGAATACTCGTATATAATATCATCAGGTAAAACGTGTCCCTAAAAGCTATAAAAATACCACGCTTTATATATCTATTTTTAATACACTCGGGAATATGGCCTTCATCAGGTTTTTTAATGAAAAACTCTATATATCATATTACCGATCGCAAAGATATTTTAAAGAGGTTTATGAAACATCACATTTGATATGTTTATCTCTTATAGTTTTAAAAATATGCCCATCTTAATCTGAAAAATGGTATATATAATTTTTATTAAACATAATTAACGCACCAAGATTTAGAAGCCCCGATTTCCGAAACCGTAAATATATCAAATGGGAACGCCACTGAATTCTACGTAAAAATCCCGAGTTACAAGTGCAAATTGACAAAATTTGAAAAACACAATCGACAAAAACTTGTTTTAAAAATCAAAATCGAGATTTTGCAATCAGACTTCTTTTAGTTTTCGCTATACCCTGCAAGGTCAACGAAAGAGCACCACCCTGTACATAAAATAAGCGAATGGTTCAAATTACTAGCCAGGTTAGCGTAGATTTGATTAATGAAATGGTTTTCAGTTTTGCAAAAGTGGCAGTACCGTAAACATCAATAATAAAAAGCCACGCGGTCATCAGTTCTGTCTCACTTATTAATTATTCTCCATTTTGTTGCTCGCACACTATTTAAACGACGCGTTTAGACAGCGATAGTTGATTGCCGTCCTTTACTTGTATGACGCTTGTGGCTTTTTACTGTTGATGTTTACTCTACAATCTAATATTATAATTTTCTTTTAGGTTGTTTCGCCAGCTCTTTTAATATTTTCGTTAACTTTCAGGACACCTTGTATATTTAAATAAGAAAAGTAACTTACTAAATGCGACTGTTAGATGTAAAATAGCAGATACAAAATCTCCAAATCTTAAAGTTCCATCTTTCCTCATATACCTAAAAATTAACATTAGCAGTGTACAGGGTTATTCACTTTAAAGTAAACAGGACCTTATTTTTAAACTTCCTGTATTTTTGAAAACCTTATTTTTAAACTTCCTGTATTTTTGAAAAACAAATATAACCATTTTGTGTATTTTTCCGTAGAATCACATTTAACTATATTTTCTGTGGTAGAATTTAATATTCTAATTAGAAAAACATTTGAAACAAAAACAAAACAGTTACAAGATCAGTGACGTATTTTTTAAATTGAATACCCCTATATTTTTATATAAGTGGGTAGAGATTTTCACGATGAATTCGGTGATATAGGGGTTGCTGGGTTTATTTCCTGCTGTTCTGATGCTATTAATTAAAAACTGCATTATACTATAAGGATAGTTTACCTGAAAAAACCTGACTGCCACAGGTCACAAGTGCTTATTTGTCAAGAATTTTAAAATATCTTATTTCTTTTTGGGGTTAGAAATAAGTTTATATCATTTGAGCATAACATATAATTTGAAGCCGTTTTTCTGATAAGAACCTCATTATAAAACTAGCTCAAGAATTAATAAACTTATTTTTAAATTTCTTGACTTTGACAAATAAGCACCTGTGACCAGTAGCAGCCAGGTTTTTTCAGGTAAACTATTCTTATAGTAAAATACAGTTTCTAATCAATTGCATCAGAACCGCAGAAAATAAATTCAGCAACCCCTATATTACCGAATTCTTCGTAACAATCTCTATCCATTGATATAAAAATATACGGAATATTCCATTTAAAAATACGTCACTTACGTAACTCTTTTGTTTTTCATTTAAATATTTTTCCAATAACATAATTAAATTCTACGAAAAAAAATACACGAAATATCTATATTTGCTTTTTCCAAAAGTACAGGGAAGTTTAAAAATAAGGCCCTGTTTACTTTAAAATGTATAACCCTTTAAAATACAAAGGCTTTTAAAGTCATTCTGCAGATATAAAAAACTGCAAATACAATAATATAATTTGACACAAGAATAAGACACCTCATAGATATGTGCTCATACCTTAATACTAAAGTTGTCAGTACTTCACTGCTCAATTGAAATCCAACCTCCAACAAAGCGTCTCTAAACCTCTCTGCTTTTAAAATTCCAGTCTTTTCCTTTGTATGATTTTTGAAAGCCGTCTGCCAGAATTTCAAACTACACATTAAGTCTTTAAAATCACTAAATTTTAATCGGCCTGCACCCGAACTCTAAAATAAAAAAATAATAATAAAATTGATTTTTTTTAATTAGGATTTTTTACTGTTAAAATATTTTTAAAAATTTCAAGCTTAAAAATATATTTTTAAAAAGGTGTCTTTTTTTTAAATAGACGTAAAAATTACTTTTCGTACGACCAAATGTGAAAATAGTAAATAACACTCTGTTTTTATGCATAGAAAATGTCTTATGTCACTAACTAGTGTTGCAAAGTACTTTACAACACTAGGGTAATATACTACACGAGCAAGCAGTTTTGGTATATCGGACAGTAACAGAATAACAAAACAAGCACTATTGGTCACGCGTGTTTACATGCCGGTATTTAGTTAAATTGTCTCTTTTCCTCACATTGCCTTTGTGTTATATAATTTAGCTCAACCGGTATGTTATGATGTTATTTTAAAAGATTATACAGGGTCATCCAAATTAAGTGTCTGTCATTTGTAACTTCAATATTACTCAAAATGTGAAACAGTTTAAATTAGCAAACTAGTAGCTTTTTTACCTCTTTAAGTCTGAAGATTAGAAAAACAATTGACAATCGGGTTGCTGAGTTATACAGCGAAATACCCCTTTTAAATGGAACACCCTGTATATTTTATCACCATAAGAAATTTCTTTCAAAATCCTTTAAAAAGTCCATATATAATATATTCAATTTTCATAGTTTCGGAAATATGGCCATCCTCAGGAGTTTAATAGTAAACTGGATTTTTTATATAAAACATCCTGTAGGTATATGGTATCATCTTTAAAAGATATTTTAAAGAGCTTTAAGAAAATACCACATTTGATGTGCCTATCTGTTTTAGTTTTGGAAATATGACCATTTAAATCTGAAAGATGGTAGATATTTTCCCCGTTTTATTTCTGTCACTAAAACTTTTGCTTATAGCTTAAAGCTGTGATATAATGGAAATTTAACGTAACTTTCAGATTTGAATGGCCATATTTTCAAAACTATAAGAGATAGACATATCAAATGTGGTATTTTCTTAAAGCTCTTTTAAATACCTCTTTATTGGTAATGTAATATACAGGGTGTTTTATTTAAAAATTCCAGTGTACATAATTCTGAGGATATTTCCGAAACCATGAAAAATTGAATATATCACATGTGGATTTTTTTCAAGGATTTTAAAATATCTTTCTAATGGTAATAAAATATACAGGGTGTTCCATTTAAAAAAGAGTATTTTGCTGTATAACTCAGAAACCCGATTGTCAATTGTTTTTTCTAATCATCAGCCTTAAAGAGCGTGAAAAATGCTACTAGTTTGCTAATTTAAACTATTTCGTATTTCAAATAATAACGAAGTTACCAATGACGGACACTTAATTTGGATGACCCTGTATGCATGCCTTATGTCAGCCAAAACCAAAAACAGTTGTCATCGCGGTCATATTGTTATTTAAAATAAGTTTGGAGTTCTGGTATCAGGATGTTAATTGGAATTACATTGAAAAACCATGCAATATTTTTTAAGTGAAGAGAATAATTATGAAACGATGATAGTTATACAAAGCTACTAGGTAGATGATTTTCAATATAAAAATACTGTCAAACAATATAATATACAACAGTTAAAAAAAGTATAAATCACCCTAGTTTTCATTTGTTTTCTTACTTTTTCTGTGAAGACAAAAAACTTAAAACTTAGTTTTTCGTAAATAATTTGTGGTCGTATTAAAAAAGTGTAAAAAGTGTACAAAGTTTTCATTTTTACTTTGCCACTCACTTTTAACTATAAGCAAGGAGGATAGGAAAAAACGTCCCGTATAAAAGTTTTATACTTTTTCATCTTTTATCTCTGGGGCATAAAAAAGAAACAAATGAACAAAAAAAATTAAGAAAAATAAAGAGGTTAGCTTTTTTTAAATGGAACACCCTGTATATTATATTACCATTAAAAAGATCTTTTAAAAACCATTACAAAAATACAATATTTGATATATCTGTCTTTAATAGATTCCGAAAAATGACCACTCTAAGATGACAAAAAAATTACGCATATACTTTTTTTCAGAAGCTAAAATGATATGATGTTTTATTTAGTGATATTATTTTTAATTATGGAGTAAACATGCTTGCAATTTCCTTGCACTGCAAGATCGCATCTCTAATTGAAATGACCAATCGCAGACAAGTCTTAAGCTATTTTGGACCCCATCGGTACGGTGTAGGCGATAACAACAAGCTCCAAAAATGTCCTATAAGAAGCGAAGATGTTGAATAAACGTAGTAATTTATTGTTCATTACACCATCTATCGGTAGAGTTATTTCCTATTTCAATTTTGTAAAATTATTAGTCTAATTTTTCTCTCGTATGATATTTCGGTTGTATTTTGACACGAATCATATAAAATCACAAAATTTTTCTGGCGTGTTTTCTACACATGACGTCATTAGATTTTTTGAGCAAGTATGACGAAAAAGTGACCTTTTTACCTATCTACGGCACTAACGTGAGACTGTAGATGTATTGGAAATTATACCCAGATTTAAATGGGCATATTTCCGAAACTATAAAAGATAGATATATCAAATGTGGTATTTTTGAAATGCTTTTTAAAATATTTTTTAAAGGTGACATATTATACAGGGTGTTCCATTTAAAAAAGTGTACCTCTCCATTTTTCTTGACTTTTTGATGTTTATTTGTTTTTTTTATGCTCCAGAGATAACAGATAAAAAAGTACGAAACTTTTATACAGAACGTTTTTTCCTGTCCTCCTTGGTTATAGTTAAAATTGAGTGGCAAAATATAAATGAAAACCCTGTACATTACTTGTGTGAAAATGACTTTCTTACACACTCCCACTTGTATAAAATTTGTCAGTTTCACCACTTGTAATGTAATGTACTATTACTTACCTCAAAAGTAAAAACTATTTGCCTACAAACTTCAATGGACGCACAGCTCTTGATATAGTCGTTTGGTAAGCAGGCATCCAAGAGTTCCTGTAGTTCGAAGGCGTTGACAGTTCTGTGTTCATCTGCCAACTGTAAGAATACTGCCTCGTACTGACTGAAACTTTTGCCATCTAATAGTGGAGGTGCTTTGACTATGGCTGATTTTACTAAAAATGTTTTAGGTGTTATTTCCGTATATACAGACTACTAGTTATTGTTTTATTAAGGACTAGCCGACTCGTGCCCAGTTCGTTGGGCGTTAATTATATTTTTTTCTGAAGTTTATGTTGAATCATAATGAAATATAGCCTATAGCTCGCCTGAATAGTGTAGCTTTCTGATTGTGAAAGTGTTTTTATAATCGGTTTACTATTTCCAAAGATAAGCTCTTACAAAGAAAGTTACAAACGTTACCTTTTATAATATTAGTGTAGATAAAACATTAATTTTTTTTATTCAAGTACTAACCTAGAGATGGCACCGTATCTACGAGTTTTAACTTTAAAGGTTTACTCGAGTAAACCCTTAAAGTAAACCCTGATTCTTGACCAGGTTCAAAAGTCGTTGGTATTATAAGGTATCCTCCTTGTTCTAGTTGACATCTAAAATAGAATTAAATTTTATAACTTTTATGTAAAACTTGCTTAAAGTAGTGAATCTGGAATAAATATTTTATTCTATGCCAAGTCTAGACCATCCAAGATTTTTTTACATGACTTTCTAAAAGCATCTGGTAATAGCATTGGTTACAAACCAAGGACCAAATTACCTACATTTTGGGAACTTTAAATGAAGTAAAACATCTGAACAAAATAATATATTTACTAACTAGTGCTGAAAGTGCACTTTTCCGCACGCGACTGCAGTTGACCAAACGACGCGCAGCGGAGGGGTAGGCACTTTTTCACGTGTTAGGAACGCTATTTTTTCTACGAGCGAAGGGAAAACATAAAAACATTTTTGTTTTATACCGGGGTGATGCATCGCCGGGCGGGACATAGGATATCCCATGTAATTTTTAATGAGGTCAATTATTGGCTTGCTTATGCAAATCTACGTCCATGGTAAAAACTTTAGATTTTTCGGTTAACCCGTTTGCTAGTTAGATGCTAATATGTTTTTAAAAATTGTTACATTATTAACGCCTCATATTTATGAACAACAATAAAAATACCAGTTAGGGTGACATTACGTTGTCATTTTGAAATTTAGTGCTTTATTATTATCAAAAAATCGTACAGTGAAAAGATTAAAGTTGTATCTATACAAACGAATTAAGTTAAGTTAAACTAAACTAGAGTAACAAATTTCAAGAACTTATGACATTTATAATATTTACATGCTTCAATAAATTATTAATAATATTACAATAATTAATATGTTGGAAATGGACTTAAGATTTAAGAAAATTTTCAAATATTCCGTAATTGGCTGCTAGACAATAATCCAGACGTTTATAAAATTGTCTTCTTACATTGGCTAACTGGTAAATTAAAATTTTAATGCATTCTGCAGAAATAGCATTTTTTAACTCATCTAGATTAGAGTAATTTTTATCCTTGTATATCATGCTTTTTAATTGGCCCCAGAGGAAGAAGTCATTTGGCGAAATATCAGGAGACCTGGCTGGCCAATTTATGTTGTGATGTAGGCCATATACACATTTCCATTAAAAGCATTTTGTAAATATTTCCGAACAGCCAGGGTATTATGTGCCGGGCAGCCATCCATTTGGTACCAAATTTCCTGATTTTCCCTGGATACATCATTTAAAGCGGGTAAAATTAGTTTCCAATTAGTAATTCCACAGTCAGTGGCGTACCGTTTTTTTGTTGGAAATATTCCTTCAGTTGCCTCTCGAGGTGCCACTGGGCTTATTAAATGTAATTAAGTTGGTGATAAATTACCCCTTAATATCATTAATAATATTGCCAAATTAAAACAAAATTGGGTAAAGAATTGTTAGGATATTTAAAAAAAATAGATTTTTTTTTTGAAATTTTAACACTCTGTATCTCAAAAGTTGGGAGGTTTAGCACATATGTTTATATGAACTTTTCTTCCTAAAATATGTATTTTTAGCCATCAAATAAATTACACCCTGTATATTCTCTCGTACTTTTTGTACAAAAAAGGTATACTTAATAAATATCGCTACAAACAACGGTGTTTGCGATATTTTAGATTAAACGTTTTATTTTATACAAAAATGTTTTTGGAATTATTTTCCAATTAGTAATTCCAAATAAAATTCCGCATTCAAATTTTAATTTAGAAAAAATGGCCAATAATATGTTGTCCGAAAATCCCCGCCCAACCATTTACTTTCTGTGGATATTGCGTCCTCATTTCGACAAATCTGTGTTGGTTTTCTTTGCTCCAGTATCGGTAATTTTGATGATTGGGTTCATTGTTTAACGTAAATGTGCACTCATCAGTAAAACAAATATTTTTAAAAATTCCCTGTCCATGTTTGCCCTTTCCATCATGTCAAAACAAAATTCCTGCCGTCGTATTTCATCCCCATCCCTTAGCTCTTGATGTCTTTTATATTTGTATGAAATGTATTTATACCTTTTCAAATCCGGAGCACTGTTTATTGATCTTTTCGTATGATATCCTGAAGTTTCCTTGTACTCACCTTTTCTTCATTTTCTTCCACGTGCAATAAAATTTCCTAGTCTCTATCATCTCTTACAATTTTTTCTCTCTTTGATACTCCCTAGCTTCACATCTCCAGTTATTTATCACTGTCCCTTTGGTGTCAAATTTTTTGATAGTCCTATCGACTGTTGATTTTTCAGGTATTGGTCTATTCGGATACTGAGCAGCGAACATGTCTGACACCTTTTGGTAACTATTTCCTTGATAGTACCATTTAATTTTTAATACTTTTTCTTCAGTAGTATAACTCATGGTTAATCTTTTTGCTCTACGATTTTTGATATAATAAAGCACTAAATTTCAAAATGACAACGTTATGTCACGCTAACTGGTATTTTTATTGTTGTTGATGAATATGAGGCGATAATAATATAACAATTTTTAAAAATACAATAGCATCTGACTAGTAAACGGGTTAACCGAAAAATCTAAAGTCTTTACCATGGACGTAGATTTGCATGCTCTTCAATAAACTTTAATAGAATTTTTCTCTAAAATAATTAGGGAAGCCAATAATTGACCCCATTAAAAATTACATGGGATTTCCTATGTCCCGCCCGGCGATACATCACCCGGTATATTAACACAATGCTAGTTAATGCCCTACTTGTACTTTTTAATTAATAAATTAATATTGATGGTAAATGGACAGCATGTGGCATTTTGCATCTTAATAGCGGATTGAAGAAGTTTATTTCTTGTGAAAATATTGGTGTCTGCGAAATATGTTTCTTGAACCTCTTGAGTTGGTTTGGCCAAAACAAAATTTGTTTTAAACATAAAGTGCGACTAGCTAATATTTGGTTCAATATATTTGTACTTTTCCGCACTAGTGAACTTTTTCGCCCGCGAGTAGAGAAAATGTATACCATTGGTTTAAAAAGTCTGGTACCCTAGTTATCATAATAAAAAAATAATTTTATTGGTTTAAGAAGTCAGTAACCATCATTCCAATATAAAATAACCAGATTAAGTATTAAAATTTGCTACCAAAATTTGATTTGGATACTAAAGTTAAACAACGTCAATTCAATTAATTCACCAATTAAGTTTGTGTGTAGCATAATTTTTTCACGGCCGAAAATGCTGTTGTTTTAATCGTTAACATGAAGTTAAAGTACTCTATTCTAGTACACTACATATAGTGTTACAAAAGTAACTATTTTTAACACTTGGAAGCTTTTTTACACTTTGAATTAGTGTTTTGCTTCAACGCCTACTACAATTAACTTAAATATCAATTTATGCAATGTAACAGTAATCCCGACATCAACTGTACCAAACGGTTAAGTTACCTTTAATTTCGTCATTATTCTTTTAGTTCATGTGTGTCACTAGTTTTAAAATTTGACAGTTTGCAAATAAATTTATTAGACATTATTGAAAATTAATAGTAATAATGAATTTGGATAACTAAGAAATTGAAAAGGAATTTATACTGTTTTAATATTATTTCTACAGAAAGTAAGTACATAGTGGATAATTGTCTCTTAAATAATAAGGAGGCTACGATTTATTGTTGCAATATAATGACTATGCTAACAAGTTAAGATAAATAAAACATGCATAAAATGGTATTTTGGGAAATTTTTATATGGTCTTGAAAAAATATAGTATGTAACACATGCATAAAGTGTCTTTTGTTTACTCATGGAATTGCCGCACTCGCCTAACGGCTCGTGCTGTCAAACTTTCCATTCATAAAAAAGTACCACTTTATACACTTGTTACATAAATTACTATTTTTTATTAAGCTGTTTACATCAAAAAATTACCTACTGTACTTCCACAGTTAAAGATATATTTTTTAATAATTATCAGACATTCACATTTTAAATTTTAGTTTAATTAAAATGTTTAAGGTTTTTGACGACTTTTCCCAACATTTAAAATATAAACATCTCTGCCTTTTATTTTTATTTAAATTCTACCTTAAACTCCCTTTCTAATTTTTCTATGAAAAATATTTTTTACCTGTGACTTATCTGTCGACTGTTGGTGTACTGCGAATTAAATAATGACTTGTTCTTCTTAAAAATGCTTTTCCTATCGTGTCTGTATTACTTTTTGGTAACGAATAAGCTGTAAAACCTAAAAATATTAAAAATTGATTAACCAGATCTTATTGTAAATAATACAACCAAAATTAACAGAATTGCCAGTTGAGTCACTGGTCGGAACAGAAAACATGACAATATTTTTTTTTTTGCACGATATTCGATGTCATTATTTTTAAAAAAAAGACTCTTATAAGAAAATTATGTGCGTACATCTCCTGATTGACACAGTGGTCAAAGCGATTTTGATGCGTTGTAATTGAAGAGCAGACGAAAGTGACCGTACTTACATTCTAATTCTGTAAACTTTGGTAAAGCCCATAATATAATAAGAGGTTTATCCTCGCGACTAAAAGTTTTTGACAACAATCTTTTTATGCAAAACTCGCAAATTGTTGAAAATTTTGCCGACACACATTCTTAAAAAAATAATAACTAAATCCACTACAGAAGAATGCTCTTTTGTAAATTATCGTAAAATAAGTCGTTTCCATGTAATCGGGCTTTGAACATTGAACTATTTTTTTCAGTTTTGTTTCTTGCATTTGAAATTACTTTTACATTCAACTTCAACGTCCAATAACTTTTGTAGCACATCCAACTTTCTTTAAAAAATGAATTAAATATATTTAAATATTAATATTTGTAGTACTAACAGAAATTCAAACTCAAGAATCAACATTAACAAATGGTTCCATGTTCAATGACCGATTACATGGAAATGGCTAATTTGATGCCAATTTACAATAAAAGCTTTTTTGAAGGAAATTTAATTTTTATTAAGAACTTTGGGTAATTTTCTAAGAAACTTGTCGATTTTGATCAAAAATTTAGTATACTGGGGTTTTTGGGGCGCTGATCACAAATCTGAAAGAATTTTTTGGCGGAAACGTTTTGTTCTCGAGATATCCATCATCAAACTTGAAATTTAAACTAATCCTATTTTTACTATATTTTCCCTTCTTTTTGCACACAATTCTTGATTAAAAGCTAAAGTGGTACACAATATTTAATTTTCACCTTTTAAAACCCCGTTTTTCTATGTATTTTACATTATTTTTGCATTAAATTGCATAGCTTTATTATGAATCATTTTAATCCTAGTGTGGCATAAGGCCCTATGTGTATGCATGGTGGCGGCATTATTAAAGTAAAGTTATACAATTTAATGCAAAAATAACATAAAAAACGTAGGAAAACGGGGTTTTAAAAGCTGAAAATCAAATATTGTGTAACACTTTAGCTTTAAATTAAGAATTGTGTGCAAAAAGAAGGGGGAATATAGTAAAAATAGGATTAGTTTAAATTTCAAGTCTGATGATGAATATTTTGAGAACAAAACGTTTCCGCCAAAAAATTCTTTCAGATTCGTGATCAGCGCCCCAAAAAACCCCGTATACCAAATTTTATCAAAATCGGAGTTGCCGCAAGTTTCTAGAAAGTTACCGAGGGTTGATAATTTTTTCAGATTAACAATTTGCGACTTTTGCATAAAAAAGATTTTTGTCAAAAAACTGTTAGTTGCGAAAATAAAACTCTTAATCTCACAAATTCAAATCTTTCAATTCAACTTTTTTGGTTTTTTGGCAGATTTTAATTATCTTTTGGTCCAGTTGTAGATCATTCTATTAAGATTATTATTTAATATGGGGATTGCAAAAAGTTTTACAGATTTGGGTGTTATACAGGGAGAGCCAAATGTTGTATTTTGCCCAAATTTTCGAACACCCTGTGAAATAATTTAACGTCACAATTTTTACTAGTTTATTGAATTATGAAGCCTAATCTATTTCTTAACATTTTCTTTTTTTATTATGCCTCTATTCTAAACGGAAATACAACTATAAAATTGTGTATCGGGTATCAAGTTATAATTTTACGTCTGCTTTAAAATTTTTAATTTTGACGATAAAAAATAAATAAAATATTGGTTTATTAAGTTGGTTTCGTAGTTGCCAAACCAGTCATCAGATTTTTATTATCAATTAAGATATACAGGGTACGACAAAAAATAAAATTTCAAAAAAAACATCCTGTATATCTTATCACCAGTAAAAATATCTCTTAAAAATCTTTAAAAAAATGCTACATTTGTCATAGTTATCCTTATTAGTCTCGAAAATATGACCAACCAAATCTTAAGTTTTCCCAATATGTTTACAATACAGGGTATCCCACTGGGAACTGCTGCGATCGATTTCTCAAAAAGTACGCTTTTAAAATTTGGTACCATTATAAAGTCAGTGGGGGACATACAACTAAAATATTTTGACAGCTCTACCACTTCCGGTTATACCGGAAGTTGATGTTAACTTTCTTATTTTAAATTGAATACTCTATATATTATTTATTTTTAGATTCTGCCTAAAATTCTAAACCTAATTTATGTATAATGTTCTATACCTAAGTCCAACCGTTTTTGACTTATTTTAAATTTTATGTCAAAAATGACGTTTGCTAAGCCATTATACAACCATTAATTTCTTCTTAACAAAAGCCTTTAATATGAGTTGAGGTTGGGTTTTTCGTAGAGAAAGAACTATTTTAGTAACTGTATTGATTTTTTGACAATTAATAAATACGGAGTGGTCAAAAATAGTCGTTAAAAATTATAACGACAAAAACCTTACACATATGTCAAACTATTTTCAGTTTGATACAAAAATAATCTAAATTTTAATCATTTTTAATTTAAATATTAGTTACTATTTTATTTTTATTTTTAACTTAATTTTTTAACTTGACAACGGTGGCAGACTTGCCACCAAAACGTCGTTTTTTAATTAGAATTTTTGGGTTTTTTGGGGGTTTTTCTTTTATTTTGTTTCAGGCGATCGGCCAGTTCATAGGGTCAATAGGGCTGAACAGGGTCAGCTCGTATACCCGGGACCAGGACCGAAGCGGTCCCATTCTTTCCAGGCGTGTACTCAACAAGAAGACCATCCAAAAACCTCAAAAGTATATTTCTGCAAATAGAAAATCCCTACTTTTTTAACTCATCCTATTTAACATTAAAAATAAGGATAATTTTGGTAAAGGATGTCTATTCCAAAAATTTATAGTTTTCGAAATATTAACGATTTAATATTATCTATTCTTACAATGCTTTTAAGTGCGGCTTAATTTCGCTTCTAGTCGGCCTTGACAATTTTTGGAATAGAAATCCTTACTTAAACGTACCCTTATTTTTAATGCCTAATAGGAAAAGGGTAATTAAAGATAGGGGTTTCCATTTAAAAGAAATATTGTTAAGGTTTTTGTCGTAATAATTTTTAATGATTATTTTTGGCCACTCCGTATTTATTAATTGTGAAAATATTGATACAGTCTGCTAAAGAAGTTCTTTCTTACACGAAACACAACCCCAACTCATATTAAAGACTTTGTTTAAAAGAAATAAATGGTTATGTAATGGCTTGCAAACGTCATTTTTGACAAAATTTACAATAAGTAAGAAACGGTTGGACTTAGGTAGAGAACAATTCACATAATTTATGTTTAGAATTTTACGCAGAATCTAAAAAATAAATAATGTGACATCAACTTCCGGTATAATTGGAAGTGGCAGAGCTGTCAAAATATTTCAGTTGTATGTCTCCCACTGACTTTATAATGGTGCCAAATTTTCAAAATTTTCCCAAGCGTACTTTTTGAGAAATCGATCGCGGCAGTTCTCGGTGGGACCCCTGTATAGGGATATATTACAAAAATCTTAATTAAATTGCATTTTTTCTTTCAAAATTGTATTTCCTTTTAGAATAGATATACTGATATGAATTAAAAAAAAACGTTAAAAAAGATGGGGCTTTACGATCAAATACACTTGTGAAAAAATTCGACGTTAAATTATTCCACAAGGTGTTTGAAAATTTAGACAAAATGCAACATTTTAGTCTTCCCTGTATAACATCTAATCCTATAAAACTTTTTACGACCTCCATATTAAATAATAATCTTGATGGAAGGAGCTCCAGCTGGAGCAAAAAAAATCATTAAAATCTGTAAAAAAAGTTATTAAAGATTAAATTTGAGCAAAATTCTTGTTTTCCCGGCTTTTTTTGTCCAGGGGTGTATTAATATGAAGGGCTTAAACCTTCACGATTTTTTGTCACCTTAATCAATATTTTCAATATTTTTTAATCTGTGGACAAACCACGAAGGCTAAAAGCCTAAATACTAACGTACCGTGAGTGTCTTAAGCGAGGTAAGAGGGAGTTTGTTGACACATGACTTAAATACTTGAAGATTTGGGGGAAAGGAAAGACCTCCGCGGGCAGCAGGTTCCACATTCTAGAAACTCTAGGGATAAAAGAACGAACAAAGTTCAAGGCCTGTCCAGTTGGACCGTATAGGGATGCATACGCGCGGCACCACGAGTTTCTCTGGTAGGAACCGTGAGTGGAGGAACTATTCTGGACAATTCTTTAGAGCAGAAGCCATGGAAGTACCTATAAAAAGGCGATAAATCCCGCATAGTCCGACGATGGGCAAGAGAGGGAAGCCTTCCTGTAAGTGAAGGATCATTAATGAGACGAATAGTTTTTCTTTGAATAAAATCAAGAATGCTTAGGGTTGTGGGGGACGCCATGCCCCAGATATGAGAACAATATTCCAAGGGAGGTCGGATTTGGGACACAGATAAAGTGTATAAATTAGAAGGGAAAATATACTTTTTGGCTCGAAAGAGAAATCCAAGCTTTTTGAAGCGTGGCTATAGATAAAATGTGTTTATGCCAGTTAAGGTTACTTTCAAATGTGACGCCCACAAGATTGAAGGTGTCTTTGCTCTGTAAAACTTCGGCGCTCATAAGTATAGGATAAGTATTTGATGACTCTTTCCGCGACAAGGAACATCATTGGGTTTTTTTTAGTTGATTTTTTAGGCCAATTTACAAGTAGAGTATTATGATAAGGATATGGCAATGTTTCAATTAATATTTGTTAACTTACCAATAACTTTAGGTTCCATAATGCTATGTTGATTAAGAGATACTACCACTTCCTCCATTTCGCTTAGCAGTAAGTGTAACTGGGGATTTATGTGGAACGTATCCGGATTATTCCTACAGCCTCCCGCTGTTACTCCCTTTTGCCAGTTTCCTTGATACAGACGCATCTGCCATGTGTTTTTGTTATGTAGACTGAAATGAAAAAACAAATAGAGGAAAATTAAAGATTGACAAAGTAAAAAAATAGTTGGATTATATTGGTTTTTAATTTACAGAATATTAAATAAATTAAATACATAATTAACTTTTAATATTATCATATTAACAAATTTAGGTATATACATAAAAATAAGTAGGTAGAAATTAGTTTCAAATTTGTTTACCTAGGTTCATCGCGACTGGTATCGCTATCCAAATGGACGACTTCTAAATGTGTAAATGTTTGTAAAAATTCCGGATAAGGCAACCAAAATTCCTAAAATAGAAAAAACATATACAGGGTCTTACAGGTTTTTTTATCTTTGGACAAACCACGAAGGCTAAAAGCCTAAATACTAACGTACCGTGGGTGTCATAAGCGAGGTAAGAGGGAGTTTGTTGACACGGGATTTAAATGCTTGAAGATTTGGGGGAAGGAAAGACCTCCGCAGGCAGCAGGTTCCACATTCTAGAAACTCTAGAGATAAAAGAACGATCAAAGTGGGA
This sequence comes from Listronotus bonariensis, assembly GCA_014170235.1. Lineage (NCBI taxonomy): Eukaryota > Metazoa > Arthropoda > Insecta > Coleoptera > Curculionidae > Listronotus > Listronotus bonariensis. The sequence continues at coordinate 66,358 of JACEGR010000859.1, read as the reverse complement.
AGTTCGGGGCCTGTCTAGTTGGACCGTATAGGGATGCATACACGCGGTACCACGAGTTTCTCTGTTGGGAACTGTGACTGGAGGAACTATACTGGACAAGCAGAAGCCATAGAAGTACCTATAAAAAGAGATAAATCCCCCACAGCTCGAGGATGGGCAAGGGAGGGAAGCCTTTCTGTAAGTGAAGGATCATTAATGAGACGAATAGCTCTTCTTTGAATGGAATCAAGAATGCTTAGGGTTGTGGGGGACGCCATGCCCCAAATATGAGAACAATATTCCAAGGGAGGTCGGATTTGGAAAACATCTAAAGTGTATAAATTAGAAGGGGAAAAATAAGTTTTTTAAAGCTGCCGTGGCTATAGATACAATGGGTTTATGCCATTTAAGGTTACTTTCAAATGTGACGCCCACAAGATGGAATGTGTCTCTGCTCTGTAAAACTTGGCCGTTCATATTTAGAGGATGAGTATTTGATGATATTTTTCGCGACAAGGAATATGATTGTGTTTTGGATGCATTAAAATGGACGAGATTTTTGGCGCTCCAATCCAATATTAAATTAAGATCCTGCGAAAGAGATATCTGCATTGCTCTGCGATTGTTTTTCAAATCAGGTTTAGTTATGGGTTAGGAACCTGAAAACTGGAGTGCAGGGTACTATCGTCGGCGAAACTATGAATGGAATTAGTTGTGGACGAGAGAAGGTCGTTGATGTGAAGAAGAAGCGATGTTGGAACTGAGCCCTGAGGCACTCCAGCATTTACTTGGTGAGAGCTTGAAGAATGGCCGTCCACAATAACTGATATACGTCGATCAGATAGATAACTAGAAAGCCAATTACAGATTTTAGTTGAGAGACCATAGAAATGAAGTTTATTAAGAAGTGCGGCATGCCAGACCTGGTCAAAAGCTTTGGATATATCAAGAGCAACGATCTGGGACTCACCTAGAAACTCAATACACTTATTTCAGCAGTGTGATACGAAGGAAAGAAGATCCGCTGTAGATTTTTGTGGCGAAATCCATACTGCCTGTCATGCAAAATTTTGTGTTTTTCTAAATACTCAAGAATTGCTGAATTAATGAATTTTTCCATTACTTTACAAAGAACTGAGAGAACTAAAATTGGTCTATAGTTAGATGGAAGAGATTTAGATCCTTTTTTGGAAATAGGTTGCACATGTGCAGCTTTCCAGCTCTCCGAAAAGATACCTGTGTCGAAAGAAATTCGAAAGAGCCGATTTAAGATAGGTGCAAGTTCTGGAGCACATTTTTTTAAAACGACTGCTGGTATGCCGTCTAGCCCAGATGATTTCTTGGTGTCAAGAGAATGTGGTTAAATGTTTGAAAAATTGTTTATATAAACAAGGGCCGAAAGTTCGTTGGTCTCAAGGCACAAGATGTTTAAAAATAAGATTTTTTTTAACAACTTAAATATCCTTTACCTAATTTTGTTGTTTTTTTTGGAATTCTTATGTATTAAAGGGGTTGGTTAAAGGGTAACACTAACTTAATTACAGTCCAGTGGCATTTTGAGAAGCAATTAATGGAATATTTCTAACAAACATACGGTACGCCACTGACTGTGTAAATGTGTGTAACATTTTTGTGCTCACTTTAGATTTAAGCAAATAAAAATACAGCTTTTATGTCTTCTAGTTTTTTTGTATCTAATAAGATTACTAAGATAACTAAATATAGTTTAAAAAAAAAACAATTTTATTGCATGTTCTTAGATCATAAAGAAAACATTGCGGAAACTTTTTTTTATTTTGGTTTTATAATTTTTTATTAGCAATTATGAAACAACAACAATAAATACTTTTTCAAATAAGGTTTACACCCTATCTAACAATTTTTACTAAAATACTTAAGTGTTTTAAAATGTTTTGTATTTTGAAAAGTTTTAGGCCCTGCATCTTCAGAACAAAAAATTTTAGGACCCATGTTTATATAAACATTTCTTCATCTTTTCTATAGTAAAATTAACCCTTAAGTTTTCTTACCAACATTCTGTAAAACCCTGTATAAATGGTATTTCAAAAGTTTTGTACAAAAAGTTTTAAATTTTTTTACCTTGGTATATCTTGGCCCTAGTGCAGAATTTTTTGAACAAAAAAGGCGTACGTATGTGGTAAATATCGCTATGAGCATTTTAAGGTATTTTAAATAAAACTTTTCATTCCACTCAAAAATATTAATTGCTTTTTTTTATACTTAAGATAGTCTTTCGCGTTTAAGCTAAGGCAAAGGGCTGAATCATATTATTTTAAACATATTGAGCGTGGTTAAACATTAATGGTAAAAAGAAAAGAAATTTGATCAACCACAACAAAATTCAAAAATCGTCAAAAAACAAAAAAAAATACTATACCAAACAATAAAATTTGTATATGAAGTGAAAAATAAATCTCAAATAAATTCTTTTCTGGGCCTATTTTAGGATGTACAGGACGGAATTAAAATCTCGTACACCTAATTTTTCCCAGTGTAATATTGGCTTTTGCGTACCTGGATCACCTGGAAATATACCTTACTTGACAAATAGTTATCTGTCACACATTTCAAAATTATATTATTTTACTTTTTTCAATTTTGGAAAATGAATGAACTAGAGAAGGCGAGAGTAATTACTCTATTCGAAGAAGGTGTTTCTCTGGGAAGAATAGCTCAGCAAGTTGGGAAACCAAGAAGCACTATTTATAGCCTCAGAACTAAATGGGAAAATACAGGATCATTGGAGAGAAGAACTGGAAGTGGTAGAAGAAAAATTTTAAACGAAAATTAAGATAATGATCTGATAGATTTTTTGCGAAACAATCCATTCCAGACAGCTGTAGAAGCTAACAACCAAACTAATTTTCCTGGGACAGTAAGAACGGCAAGAAATCGTATTAGAAAAAATTTGGAATAGAGAAGCAGTGTAACTGCTAAAAAGCCATTTTTGACGGATATGAATAAAGAGCAAAGAATGGGGTTTGCACTGGAATATTTACCGCAGGGTATGGATTTTTAGGAAAGGGTAGTATTTACCGATGAGAAGATTTTTCAATCTTATTATAGCGGGCAGATTAGAGTGTATAGGCCGCAAAATATACGGTACGAAGAAGGATATACCCAACATGTTAAAACAAGTGAAAGATTTTCTGTTAATGTATGGGGGTATATGTATTTCAGAGGGCTAGACATATGCCACCGTATTCGAGAAAGATTTAATAGTCAAGCTTATATACACATACTCCAAAATGTTATGTTGCCATCGGTAAACAATATATTTGTACAAGAAAATTTTATATACCAGCATGACAACTGCCCCGTCCATACAGCAAGGAGAGTTTCGGACTGGCTACTGGAAAATACCATTTTATTGTTACCTTGGCCCTCAAAAAGCCCTGATATCAATCCAATCGAAAACGTTTGGGGATATATCGTAAAGGAAATTAACAAGAACAATGGTTTCCATCCACAAGACAGTGATGATTTGTGGAAAAAAATTAAAGAAACCTGGAATAATTACAATGTTCACCATACACAAATGCTGATTGCATCAATGCCCATACGTTAAAACTTATTAGTGGAAAAAATGGTGCCGCTTGGAAATATTAAGCCAGTGGTTTTTCTTTAATATTTGAATAAAATAAACTATATATTTATTTTGGAGTCATGTATTTTATTGAATATTAATTAAGGTGAGAAAAAGTAAAAAGCCAAGTTTACCAAAATATTGAAAATTGGCATAAAATGTTAACATAAATGTACGAAATTTTATTTTCGTCACTGTACCTTCTCTTATTCTACAAAATATGTTCTTTTTTTTATCAAAGTATTTGTACATTTAAGTAAATTTAACATTTTAAATTTCTGTAATGTGTGCTTAAACTGCCTTACCTCTTCGTTAAATTTTGACTGTAATCGCTCATACTCCGCAGGTGGTATATCCGACCATTCTGGTGAATCTAGTGCCATTGGTCCAATATATTCAGTTCCTAGTCCCAAAGGGTTTCTTAATTTTATCAGCTGAACAGTTTCATTATTAAATGTTTCCACCCTAAAAAATGTGTATGTACAGGGTGTTTTTTTTTGGTTGATATTATAAGTTACAGGATAAACGGTAAGAGATACAAAAAAACTAAGATACGAGTCCCGTTATCTTTTTTAGTGTTTAATTTAATGGCGCAATCAGATCCACGCTAACTTCATTGGTTTAGAAGATACAAGGTGATTCTCAAAATTCGTCGATTTTTATTGTCTTTTCTTCAAATACAAAAGTTTTATAACTTTTTATGTTGAATCCACTGGTGTACATAAAATAAAAATAAATGTTTTAATTTTTGAGATATAACACAAACTTGTTACACCCTGTATCTGAGTATCTTAAAAATTGCATTTTTTGTTGCGATTACAACAATATGTAACACTTAATATTTTGCATTGCACTACACAGCGAACCTAACAAAAAAATAGTTGGCCATGGCTTAAATCAAAATTTATTTATTTTTGAAAGGGTATATATATAAAATCTCAATTAAGCAACAATACTAAAACATTTATTAAACAAAACAATAACAACCACAAAAAATATAGCAACTAAATATTTATCTCAAGTACTTAATCATTTTTTTTGCGCTGGTGATTAAGATGTGCTCTAATGCATTTCATTTTGTTCGATGCATTTTTGGACTCTACTTGTTATCAAACTAATGGCAATATGGATGTAAATATTTGGTACACTCTGAATAAAATTAAAATAATTTGTTTTGGGTTTTTTAAAATTAGATACCAGAAGAATACCAAATATTAACTTCTATATCGCTACTAGTTTAATTACAAGTAGAGTCCAAAAATGCATCGAACAGAATAGAAAGCATTTGAGCACACCTAGTCATTAAAGAAGACTTTAAAATAATCACCCTGTATATACGTAATATGTATTTAAAAACAAGTTGAAAAATTAAATATGAGAAATACTCCCTAATGAATGAGAAATTAAACATAAGAAAAACTTCGAATACGCCCCTGATCAGCGCTTATTGACAGACCCTGTCCACTTTGTTATATTAAGCCCTATTTACCTGTCAACGCCATATATTCTATAATTTACACCAGTCTGTATTCCATTGGCTAATTTTTCTGTTAGGGAGCGAACTTGATTGGGTGGTTGCACTGCACATGTAATTATTGATGTCATATCTAGTAATTTATGAAGTAATCTACAAAAATAAATTGTAACTGTAAGATAAGTAATTTGTTGTTAGTATATGGACAATAGTACTCAAAAGGTACTTATACTTAAAACGCAGTTACATAAAAATATAAACCTCAACACCATTCGCAAGTACAGGCTATTTCCTAACTACGGTACGAAACTTAAGGGGGTGATTTCTTATGTCTTTTCATAAAAAAGTTCCTCTAAACATATGTCTGGACTTGCTTCATTTCTAAGAGTCAGGGCGTTAAATTAAAAAAAAGTCGATATTTTTTAAATATCTCAATATCCCTTTAACCAATTTAGATAACATTTAGTACCAACAGCCTGTAAAGCTTTACATAGATTGAGATTATTTGGCCCAAGGACGTCTTAGTAGGCACCAAAGCCAATTATTATTGAGAAAAAAAAGTACACCACTACCTTTTTACAAAGTTTTTATATTTTTTTCCGATTAAGCAAATAAAAATTGAACTTTTTAGTATTTCCAATTTTTTTTGTATCCAGCTTTGTTAAAAAAAAATAAAGCCACTTTAATATTCTCTAAACAGTACTTATAGACAACATGGTAATAAAAACAAAAATAAAAAATAAACAATTATTTGAAGATATGCTCTATATTGGTTAGGCGGATTCATTTATTGGATGGTCTTTTTGTTAGGTACACGCCTGGAAAGAATGGGACCGCTTCGGTCCTGATCCCGGGGTATACGAGTTGACCCTGTTCAGTCCTATTGACCCCTATGAACTTGCCGGTCACCTGAAACAAAATAAAAGAAAACCCCCAAAAAACCCAAAAATTCGAATTAAAAACGACGTTTCTGTGGCAAGTCTGCCACCGTTGTCAAGTTAAAAATGAACTTAAAAATAAAAATAAAAACTTACTAATATTTAAATAAGAAATGATTAAATTTTGTGCTTTTGGAATCTCAAACTGAAAATAGTTTGACATATGTGTCATGAGTGACATAAGTAACGCAAAATCAAAGAAAGTGCGTATATATTATTAAATAAAGATAATTGTGTAGCATCAATTTCAGTTAATTTAAATAACACTAAGGTTGCCTTTGCTCCATACTGAAGTATCTTCAGGAAAGCTAAAAATCAATTAACTCATTACCTTTTTTGTCTTACAAATAATAAATACACCAGTTACTTATGTCACTCATGGCACATATGTCAAACTATTTTCAGTTTGAGATTCCAAAAGCACAAAATTTAATCATTTCTTATTTAAATATTAGTTAGTTTTTTATTTTAATTTTTTAAGTTTATTTTTAATCTTGACAACGGTGGCAGACTTGCCACCGAAACGTCGTTTTTAATTCGAATTTTTTGGGTTTTTGGGGGTTTTCTTTATTTTGTTTCAGGTGACCGGCAAGTTCATAGGGGTCAATAGGGCTGAACAGGGTCAGCTCGTATACCCCGGGACCAGGACCGAGCGGTCCCATTCTTTCCAGGCGTGTACCTAACAAAAAGACCAAACAATATTTTGCCCTAAAATAAATAAGCAGTCGTGTATTATTAAAAATTGTTATTTTCCTAATTAACTAAGGTCAAAATTGTTTTATTTCTATTTTTAAATTTTGGTTTTTATTTTATGCTGTTTATGAATACTTGTACAAAAGAAATACATAAAACTAAAAAGTTGCCTGTTTAATTGATTAAACTAAAAAAATATATAAAAAGTTTATAAAGGGTCAGTGGTGTACTTTTCTTCTCAATAATATTGGCTGTGGTGCCCACTAAGAAGCCACTGGATCCAATAATCTAAATCTAGGTAGAGTAGAGTTTTAGAAGCGCCTTATGACATTGATTATGTGTGCCAAATTTTATACAAATCGGTTAGAGCGTTTTAAGGATATTTAAAAAATACCGACTTTTTAAAAAACTTTAATATCTCAGAAATGAGACAAGTCCGGATATAAGCATATAAAAACTTTTTTTTATAAAAAGTCAAAAGAACTCAACCTTCTAAGTTTTGTACTGTAGTTTGGAAACACTCTATATAAGGCTTAAAAAAACAAAAAATAAATGCGCAAAAACTAAAATATTAAAAAGCATAACAATAATTAAAACTGCAAAAAAACTGAGGTAATTAAAAAGCATAAAAAGAAATAAAATAAGTTGGCGTGATATGGCAAAGCTTTTTAATATTATTAACCTAAAAAGTTATTCTTTTAAAAGATTTCCAGCAACAATCAGATATTAAATTGTATATATTTGTTATTTACGAGGTTTGACCAAAAATTTTGCTTTTGCACAAGAGTAAAAACTTTTTATAACTCATCCGCCAATCCTTTACCCTCGACATAAAAAAATGTCACTTCTTCTCCTAATGAAACTACATTTGATTATTTTTTGGTATTTACCATATCATCTGTGTAATTAAAACCATACCTTGCGCATGAGGTAGCATCTTCCCTAATCGGGATACTTTCTGTTATTCCCCCAGTGAGATCTGCAAGGCCATCCAGAAGTGAGCCATATTTAAGAGCTTCATATGATCCGTGTAATCTAAATAAAAATAAATCTTTTATTATCCAATAATAAAGAAAGACCGAACATGCATGTAAGTACACAAGGAAAAAAATATATAGGTGTGGAAACCAACTGGCCGACCATAAGGAATTAAAAGCATAGGAAATATTTTAGGTGGGATGTAAAGTGTTCGCGTCGCTGTCCGACGTAAGGCGGAAGTGGCAAGAGGAGCCCCTGATCTCGTTTTGCTCGCACTCGTGTTGAAGCGGTGAATTGTAGGAGAGTACATATCACAATGGTGGAGGGGATTTAAAGCATTTATTGTCTTTGGACGGTGGTTTGGTTTCCATACCAGTATATACACGTTCAGCCAAATAACAACGTACCTCATTCAATTCATGTAAAGCAGACGGTCTAATGCGTCCTCAGACTGTCCACGGATGGCTTTTTACAAGAGGACAAATGAATTTAAAAAAAATCGAGAAAAAGTTATTTCTAATAAAAATTTTTGCTAGTAAAGAAATGATTTACAAAGAGAAAATGTTTATTTTGTATACAGGGTACGCAAAAACTTAAAATACCATAATTTTTATCCTAAAGCAAACTCTTTATTTCCAAGCAAAATTTTATTCAAAAAAGGGGGTATTAAGTTTTATAAAACTGATTTTGAAGTTATCAAAAATTAATTATTTTAAATTTGTATTAATAAATAGCCCAAAAAACTTTTAAAATTTGCTTCTTAAAATCTGCTTTTTCTCAAATTCATATACAACACAGTTTTGCTGAGGTCAATAAAATGTTTTATTATTATTTTCATCCATTACAAATTTTATCCTAAATAAATTATCTAAAATACATTTTGCTTTAAAAAAATGAAGGTCGTTTACTCTTGGAGAAAAATCATGTTTTTTGCTAACCCTGTATACAAAATCAACATTTTTTCTTCGTGAATCATATTTTTAAAGCAAAAATTTTTAATAAGAATTATATATTTTTTTAAATAAATTTCTTGACCTATTTGTCCTTTTGTAAACCTCATCGGTGGACAGTCTGTAGAGCACAATTAGGTAGAGATTAGAGAAACAATACCGACATGAATAATCGCGTTTACTTTGTTGTTGCTTTATATTTTATAATTTAGTTAAACGTTTATAGACATTTGTACTTTAAATCTAAATTTAGTCAAATTTCATATTTTAAAAGAAAAATAGTGGTATTTTTATGCATTTTTCTCCATTAACAGTTAACCTATGACTTACTTTGCATATGCCTTTTCAAGTAAACCCGGCCAATAGTAATCGGAATCTTGTGACTGTAAAAACGCTAGTCGTCCATGAACTGTCGGGAGTCGATCATCCACAAGTACTTCAGTCCACTCACCACACCACCATAACCTATAAAATATTTAAATTTGCATTTAATAATTCATAAAAGTCATTTTCAAAGGTTTTTCCCGCAGCGCAGCGCTCAGAGTACCTCGCCAGTACCCAGGTGAACTGAGGACTAATCTCCGGCAAGAAAGACATTTTTTAGGTACTAATTATTTAAATAAATAACGTCCGTGGTGACCCATGGTGTGGTGACGTGACGACACGTGGTTGTCCAAAAGGTGCTGTAAAAAATAACTGGCATAGGCCTTAGTGGGCTGTCTTAAAAATAATAAAAAAACTTTAAAGTGGAATACGTTATTATAAACTATATAGTTCTTACCTAAATCGAAAAAGTCCGCAGTACTGGTCTCCATTAAACGACTGATCTGCAGGTACCACTCTGTAGAATAGACCTTTGTTGAGATAGAGTACTCCTAAGCAGGACACAAGCCACCTGTCACCTAAAAAGAAATGTTGAAATTGTAAGAAGAGATTTGGAAACTACATACATACATAGATATACCAACGAATACAAAACAAACGCTATGTTTAAAATTCTAAATTTGGATTTGCTAGAAAACAAAAATATAAAATAACTAGCTTTTGCCCGCGGCTTTGCACGCCTTAAATTTGTAGTAAAACAATTCCCCTTTCCTATATCGTGAAAATTTTAAATATTATTATATACATATAAACCTTCCTCTTGAATTACTCTACCTACTAAAAAAAAACGCGTTAAAATCCGTTGAATAGTGATAAGAAAATTAATTTATAAAAATTGGTACTTCATGTATAATATTTTTTAAATACTAATAATTATTTTGCAAATCTTTATATTTAAGCAATTTTGTAAACCTCCAGGTGGTTTAAACACATAGTTAGAATGCATTTTAGTTGTAAGGGTTTTTCTATGTAACATCTTTTTGACCCACCCTGTGTGGCAAGTCTATATTTTTTTATAAACCATAGAAACCTGTGCATAATCCCTATAAACACTTTTTTTTAATTGCAATAGTAACGACAATATCGAATTTTAAATGTAAACTATTATTTAAACACTCTGTATATGTTTTTTATAATGTAAATATACATATAAACCTTTCTTTTGAATCACTTTATCAATTAAAAAAAAACACATCATAATCCGTTGCGAATAGTAACGTCAATATCGAATTTTCAATGAAAACTATTTTTTAAACACTCTGTATATATTCTTTTTTGACATTATTAAACATATAAACCTTCCTCTTTTATTACTCTATCTAATAAAAAACACGCATCAAAATCCGTTGACAATAGTAACGTCAATATCAAATTTTAAATGTAAACTATGTTTTCAAATACTCTGTATATGTTTTTTTTAATTATTATAAATGTAAACCTTCCTCTTAATTCAGTTCACCTATTAAAAAAAACGCATCAAAATCCGTTGAGTAATATCGAATTTTAAATGTAAACTATTTTTTAAACACTCTGTATATGTTTTTAAAAGATATTATACCTTCCTTTTAAATCACTCTATTTATAAAAAAACCGCATTAAAATCTATTAAGAATAGTAACGTCAATATCGAATTTTAGTTATAATTTATCCAAGAGAGCCGACCCGTGCCCACTTCGTTGAACGTTAATATCTAAACTTTTTGTTTAATCATAGTAAAATATAACCTATAACACTTCTTAATAGTGTAGCTCTCTAATTGTAAAAGAATTTTTATGATAGGTTCAGTACTTCCGAATATTTGCGGCTACAAACACACAAACCCACAAACTTACAAAGTTACAAACTTTATCTCTTTGTATATTAGTATACTTGTAGATATAGGTGTAAAGGCAGGGCCGTATTATCCATTAGGCTGACTAGGCTACAGCCTAGGGCGCCATGAAAAAATAGGCGCTAAACAGGGAGTTTTTAAAAAGTTTAGGTTGAGTGGGGATTTTTGGTGACTAATTTCTCTGTGAATAAGGTGTTTTGGAATGAAATAGGCAAATAGGCGTGAAAAGGCGAAAATGATCTATTTTTTTGCTCTTAAAACTTTTCTTGTTGGAAAATAGGCGCTCCGGGAATGTTAGCCCAGGGCGCCTCAAACAGTTAATACGGCCCTGTGTAAAGGGCCAGACGATCAATATTATTGCGTAAAATATTTTAGAATAATATTGCTAGTCATCCCTAAACAGTACAATATATTTGCGCAATGACTATGGTTAATATATTGCTCAATAACTAGTTTTATTTTGTAACTACTGGTTAGAACATGGAAAAGAAAAAATAGCTGCGCCATTGGTTTAGCAAATTAATATACCGGAGGATACCTTTTACTCGGTTAAGTACCTTCACCAAATATGAGCCCCGTATACAGAACCGATCGTAAAAATAATCGTAATGTTTGAAAAAAAGTAAATGCCTTTCTTTTTTTTTTGCTTTTGAACCCACATTTGTTTCTGTAAAAAAATACTCTTTCGTATTTGAAAACTAAAATAATTGTGCAATATTATCCACATACGACAGGTTTATACAGGTTGAGCTAAATAACATAACACACCGGCAATGTGAGGAAAAGAGACAATCTAACTAAATCTCGGCATGAAAACATGCGTGACTAATACTGCTTTTTTTATTCTATTACTCGCAGATGAACCAAAACAGCTTGCTTAAGCAGTATTATTGTATAATACGAAATATTGCGCAATAATATTGTTGGTCTGCCACACACAAAAAAAGAAATTTCATACACATGAGTCAGACATATACATATGTATTTCCATGTATCGCTGAATAAGATCCCAAGCTCTGAAATGGCCTTACACGTCTGGAATTGGCCCCATGGGCCTAAAATGGCCCCAAAAGGCCCTGAAATACGGTTTCTGGGATAGGGCGGGGTCGAGGGTGCATTCTAAAGCCAAAGCAGGATTTGTGTCCCAATCTGGGCATTTTCACAGGCCAAAAACTTTTCGCGCATAGTTTAAGGTCCAGAATTTAAAAGTACGTGAAAATATCACCGCTGGAGTTGCTACGAAAAGCACTATTTTCCAGCCCCTAAGGGTTCATTTTCCCTGTCCCAAACAGAAAAATTTTACCTGGGCATAAACCTATGCTACAGAATTTAAAGGTAGATTAGATTAGATTAGATTAGATTAGGAGGTGGATTGCATATCCTCTAGCACTGCAACCTGCAACCTGCTCAGGTTTATTGTGTGTCCTCCGTCCATAGGTTAGAGCACGCTATCCAAGCCGGTCTGTTTAATCAGACTCCACAAGCTTGAAACTGGCCCCTTGGTATATTTTGCCGCTTTAGGTTTTTCTTCACCCAGCCTTGCAAACCGCAGACGACAAAGGGCTTCGCAGTAGCACCATACGTGTTCTGCGGTTTCTTCCTCCTCCTGGCAGAACCTACATAGGTTTTCTTCTGCCAGGCCCATAGTTTCCAGGTGTTTATTCAGTCTGCAATGACCTGTCAGTTGACCCACTATTATTCTTACTGCCTTCCGGTTATAATTCAGAAGGTCTTTTGTAAATTCTGGCGAGTAAGCCTTGATGAACACTTTCGCCTGACGCTGTCCTGGTGTTCTCATCCACCAGTCTTGTGATTCCCTCATAATCCATGATCTAATGGATGACCTTACCTGGCATGATGGAATACCACAGTAGGGCTCGGGACCTACCATTGTCCTGCCAGCCCCCTCCTTTGCCAATTTATCAGCTTCTTCATTGCCTTCGTGGCCTTCGTGTCCTGGTACCCAGGCAATGGTTAGCTTGTTGGACGCACCCACCTCTTCCAGGGCAATTACGCAGTCCCGCACCAGCTTGGAGCTGATTTTGCATGAACTGAGTGCCCTGATGGCTGCCTGGCTGTCCGAATAGATTACTATGGTTTTATCCTCATAGCTCCTTCTGATGATTTCCCTAGCACATTGTTCTATGGCTACAATTTCGGCCTGGAACACAGTAGGGTGTTGTCCGAGACCCAAGTTTATTTTCGTCCTTGGTTTGTCCCCATATATACCTGCTCCAACTCCTTGGTCTGTTTTGGAGCCGTCTGTATACCAGATTAGGTCGGCTTTAATGGGAGGCCCTGCCACCCAGTCCTTTCTGTCTGGTATTAAAGTTTGAAAACCTTTGTTTAGCCAGTGGCTTGGTACCATTTTGTCTGAAGGCATCTCACACACTGAGTTGACTTCTTGGTCCTCCTTGAATCTCCATTGTATGGCCCTTTCCTGTCTTATGATAGGACTCTGGCCTTGTTTGAGACGGTATTGTACCGCTTTCACTTCACCCTGTATGTAGATGTGAAGTGGCGGTAGATTGAGCAGCACTTCCAGTGCTGCAGTAGGGGTTGATTTCATGGCCCCCGTAATACATGGCCCCTGTAATTTAAAGGTACATAAAAATCCAAATGTTGAGATTTCTACGTCTAATGGCTGACGGCTCGTGGTATTGTTATAAATGTTATTCACGAAATTGCCAAGCAACAGACTTTCATACAATCGAAATATTTTGCTAGCAAAATGTTTTCTCTTATGATATTATATACGGAAATATCACTGCTGTAATTGCTACTTTCGAAACACGATTTTCTGGCCTTTAAGGGGTTTTAGTTTTAAACAGGAAATTTCAATTAGCCATAGACCTGTTCAGTACAAATCTGTCTTTGGCTTTAAAATGGACCTTCGACACCGCCTTATCCCGAAAGCGGTATTTCAGGGCCTATAGAGGCCATTTTTGGTTTGGGGGCCAATTTGAGACGTGTAGGGCCATTTCCGATTTCGGGATCGGATTTAGCGTCAAAAAATACATGGGAATACATATGTCTAATTCTTGTGTATGAACTTTTATTTTGTTTTGTGGGGCTGTATATTACTGTATGTGTACATTATTTTTATAATTACTATTTTCACAATTTAAGTTTTTAGAGTAAAATACAATTTCCTAAATTATTATTTTAGGCAGGTTATTATTTGGGATAAGCACAAAAGTTTACAACTTCTATTTCGAAACTGCTCTGGCTAGAGAAATAATATAATATAAATAAGGGGAAGCACAGAAACAAATCTGCTAAAATAAGAAATGTTACTTATATTACATACAAATAATTGTATTCTTAACAATAATAAAATCGTGTATTCTTACCGAAAGACAAAACTTAACTTAATACTTATCTATATATTCTATTCCTACATGCATATTGTCGCTTTTAAAGTATCGATATACCTTAACAAACTAACTTATTTTTTTATTTATTTATTGGCCTTCGGCTGATTAGCCATTTAACCGAAAACTTAATTATATCTACAGAAATTTAATATCAAATATCTGAAACGAATGCGGAATTCCTTCGTAATAACAAAAATTAAGTTAGTTAAAGAGAAAGTAAATGAAAATAAGAAATAATTACAAGCGTTTAATTAACATACTGGTCATAACCTTGACGAGTGTTTACATATCATTAAAATCGTTATACGCATTCGTGGCTTTAAAAATAGTAAATATCTTACCGAGCACCAAATCACGTAAAAGCCGGTAAACTTTCTGGAAAACTACTTAACCGATAAAAAAAACTTAAAAATTAAAAAGGGAAAATTTAGTCGGTGAATTGGTCGAGGGGGTCAACAAAATGGTCATCCTGATTTCCGGACCTGAACCCCATGGATTTCTTTCTATAAGGATAGCAAAGCCGAAAATATACAAGCCTATATTAGATGATTTGCTAGATAGAATTACGAAAGTTTTTAGGACAATATTTTACTATCTTTTTTAAATTTTATTACATACTTTTTATTTATTTTTTGATTATTGTTACGGTATAAAAATTTATATTATGTAATTTTTTTATTGATAAAGTTTTCCTGCCTTTTTTCTAATTTTTTTCGATTACAAAATTTTAAATATGTTATTTAACTTTTGGGACATTCAACTTATAAAACTTGCAGTACTTATTTAATGATGGATGCCATCATCCTAAACGCATTTTTTTGGCATAACTTATTAATGATGGATGCCATCATCCCAAACGCATTTTTTCATCATAACTTATTAATGACGGATGCCATCACATTATCTGCAACACGTGGCCTAATAACGGCCAATTGCCCACTTTCGCGTCTTTTGATACCTTTTGCCAATGCCTTGCTATTAAAGAGTGTTGGCAATGCCAGTAAATTAAATGTACAACGCCGGCAAAAAATGTTATATGGGTACAGACAAATTAATAACCTCCTTCTTTTTAAAGTCGGTCAAAAACAATACAAATACCGTATAACGATATGGCACCATTCATATCTCTCTATTAAATATAAAAATGAAAGTTAACAAAGGTACGGTCGAAAGTTTTTACTTGAACAAAAAGCTGAAATTAACTGTTTATTTTAAAATTTAAAGCGACAGGGCGAGTTAAATTTGCCAACGATTAAAATAAATCACGTGTGTACAAAGCGTGTCATTTTCTTTTAGGTTTTCAGAACGTGACCAAAAACTACTATACGCATATATGCAGGTAAACAAAAAGATAATTGTATGCATTTTTCACTATCTCCACATTTATTTAAATGATTATTATTATAAAAGGTTTTAAATGTACAGGTTGTACCAAGGTGCTTAAACGTGGTCTCAATGTGAATGGTAATTTTGTGTTATATAAAATGTATAGAATTGGTAATTATATTTTGTTACAACTGAAAAAAATCATTTTTGATCACGTTTTTTATTATAACAAATTTTTTTAATGTTAGGAAAGATGTGGTTACATACAAAGTGGCGCAAAAGTTGTCCCCTGATTTTAGTCCCTGGGCCAGTAACGAAATTGACTTTATGATAAAAACACTTTTATAACCTTTTTAGGGGGGTTACTTTTGACGAGTCTACCACGAATATTCATACCGTCATATATTATGGAAACGGCGCTTTTACCCAGCCTGTCAATGTCAAATGTTTTGAATGTCGGACTGGGCAAACCCATTACTTTTTCTGTCGGACAAGTTAACCACAATGTTTTACATACAATTTTTAAACAGTCTGATACCCAAAATATTTGACATTGACAGGCTGGGTTAAAGCGCCGCTTCCATATATGGTCCTATGCATATTTTTGGTAGACTCGTCAAAAGGAACCCCAGTTAAAAGGGTTTTTAAAAGTGCTATTATAGTAAAGTCAATTTCATTAATGGCCAGGGACTATTTCCGAATATTCTTCTTCTGTTTAGTTTACAAATGGTAAAGCTGCGATGGCATACAACACCATTTTTAAAAAGAAAGGGCATGTTTCAATAGGATAAGAACTTCTGCGTCACCTGTTACAACAGCATAGTTATTCATATTCCAAATTGAAATAGCTCAGATGTAAACCACTACCAAATAAAGTATTTTTAGGCATTTTTTTTTAGGTTTTTAGAACGTGACCAAAAAACTACTATACGCATATATGCAGGTAAACAAAAAAGATAATAGTATGCATTTTCCACTATCTCCACATTTATTTAAATGAATGTTATTCACTGATCTCGATGGATTGCCAATGTTATAACCTGCGCGAAATAAAAGTTACATTTCATGGGCGAAAAATCGGTGTGCCACGACTTTTAAGTGCGCATGTTCGTCCACCCACTGCGCGAGGTCGTAAAAACTGAAAAATCCTTCTTGCCACTGAGAATTTAAATGTAGGTTATCTATGATGATATTATAAAATCTTTTAAATGTACAGGTTGTACCAAGCTGTTTAAACGTGGTCTCAATGTGAATGGTAATTTTGTGTTATATAAAATGTATAGAATTGGTAATTATATTTTGTTACAACCGAAAAAAATCATTTTTGATCACGTTTTTTATCATACCAATGATTTTTTTATTTTAGGAAAGATGTAGTTACATACAAGGTGGCGCAAAAGTTGTCACCTGATTTTACTCCCTGGGCCAGTAATAAAATTGACTTTATAATAATAACACTTTTATAACCTTTTAGGGGGTTTCCTTTGGCGACTCTACCACGAATATGCATACTGTCATATGCGTATTATGGAAACGGCGCTTTAACCCAGCCTGTCACTTTTGGCAGTTGGACTGGGCAAAACGCATCACTTTTTCAGCCGGACAAGCTTACCACAATATACAAGCAATTTTAAACATTGTGCCAAAATCATAAGAGTTACAGTTACGAAACCTGCCCAATCCGATAGCCAAATATATCCATGGGTCTTATGGTTTCGTGACTGTAACACTTACGATTTTTAGCACAATGTTTAAAAATTGTTTGTAAAATATTGTGGTTAATTTGTCCGACTAATTAAGTAACGCGTTTGCCCATCCAACACCCGAAACACTATCTCCACATTTTTTTATCTTAGTGAATGTTATTATAAGTGCTTTTAAATGTATAGGTTGTACCAAGCTGCTTAAACCTTGGTCTCAATGTTAATGGTAATTTTATGTCATTATATAAAGTGTATAGTAGTTAATACATTTTTTTTCAAAAAAAAATATGTAATCACGTTTTAAATCATATTTACGTTTTTCTTGAATTTTAGTGAAAGTAAATGGTAACATACAAATGCACAATACACTCCTGGACAAAAAAAACGGACAAAGAAAATTTTATTAAATTTCAATCTTAACTAAATTTTTGGTTTTTTGATCAATTTCAATTATCTCTTTGTCTAGTGGTAGCTTATTCCATCAAGATTAATATTTAATATTTGAATTGCAAAAAGTTTTTATAGAATTAGGTGTTATACAGAAAAGAGCCAAATGTTGCATTTTGATCCAAATTTTTGAACACCCTGTGGAATAATTTTAAGTCACAATTTTTACCAGTGTATTAGATAATAAAGCCTCATCGACATCTCTAAACTTTCTTTGATTTATTTATATAAAAATATCTTTATTATAAAAGGAAACCCATATTTTTAAAGAAGACCAATGAAATTTGTGTGTAGTTATAGGTTTGCACTCTTTCTTAAACCTCTTATTTTTATGATAAAAATAAATACAAATATCACTTTGTTAGGTTGGTTTTGTAGTTTCAAAATTCGGTAATACACAGGGTAAGACAAAAATGTGATTTCAAAAATAAACACCCTGTATATTATACCATCGGTAAACAATATTTTAAAGACCTATAACAAAATACTATATTTAATATACTTATCTTTATTAGTTTTGGAAATATAACCATCCAAATCTTAAGTTTTCCCAATATGTTTGACATTATAGCGTATATTACGATCATCATAATTAAATTGCATTGTTTTCTTTAAAAATTTGTATTTTCTCTTAGAAATAAGATACTAACATAAATAAAAAAGGAAATGTTAGGAAAAGATTGGGCTTTAAAATTCAGTACACTTGTAAAAAATTACAAAATGAAATTATTCCACAGGGTGTTCAAAAATTTGGGTCAACATGCAACATTTGGCGTTTCCCTGTATAACACTTAATCCTATAAAACATTTGATGATCCTCATATTAAATAATAAGGTTGATTAAAGGAGCTACAACCACAAATTATCAGAATAATTAATGTAATTAATATGGCGTTTTGTTAAACATTTTAAATCCCATTAGTTTAATCGTTTACAATGTTTTATACAACCAGGGGTAGAAATTTTTTTTACTAAATTATCTAAACGTGACATCTTTTAGCAATATTTTACCGTATTGTAGTAGAAACGTGGTGGCACAAAGAAAGACTAATGTCGTAATCTTTATTACTGGATTAATAATAAACTGTTAATATTAAATATTTGGTATAAATTTTAGATATACGTCTTAATCTACCTGCAGCTCCTTTTGACAGTACCATGACCAACAAGGAGATATTCAAACATTACTGGACCCTGTATCAGGTAGCTATATTAATTTTTTGATATAAAGTGTATGTCTTTGTTAATATTTTATTTTAAATTAATGTAATTTAAACTAAACTAATTTGTGGATTCTCCAAAGATAAAAAAAATTACTTATCAAAAATAAGATTTGTACATTTCATTTATGGACTAGAAAATATATTTATAGCACAATTTGAGAAATTTTGTACTAAAGAAAACATTTCTTAAAACATGTTTGTTGAAATGAATCACAAGTTTTTCATCATCCATGTCAAAAATTTCCGCTGCTCCATGTTACCAAATTATTTTTAAGACTAAAAATGTATTATACATTAAAAATTACTAATAGAACTTTAAATACGTCAAAAAATGTGACAAAACTAAACGAAAAGTAAAAATTTTGTCACATTTTTAGTAAGTGATATTTTTAATAAATGAATATTTAAATTCCCAATAAGTGTATTATTCTTTTGTCCCGTTTTACCGCATGAAAAATAAGCTGCATAATTAGTTACTATAAAGGTATATCTCTCCTTAGCGCCTTGGTGCGGTTTAGCTTTTTACAAACCAAAAATATCACGATTCCATGCATTGGTGCAGATTAATCAATCATTCTTTCTCAAGGTCACAGAAACAAGTAAGCGTATTTCGCCGCACTTTCGCATCTGGTTTTTTGATAATTTGTGCTACAACTGGACCAAAAGTTAATTGTATCAAAAAAACCAAAAAGGTATTTAAGATTGAATTTCTTGTCAGGTCATTTTTGTCCAGGAGTGTATATTCCAAGCCTAAAGGTAATCTCAAAACAAGGCGGGACTGCGGGAGCGAAAACGGTAGCGGGATCCATCTGAGTCGTAATTCTACGGCGAAATACGTAAACAAACATGCTACTGCGGTATCTCGCGCGACCAAACGCTTTCTAATCGCGAAATTATTTATATGCACGGTTTTTCTTGCGTTCCGCGTCAATTTTCTTTAGTTTCTAGTGTTAATTTCTTTTAATTATCTAAATTAATATCTTTCGCACTCTGAATATAGAAATATTAGAAAAAAGACAAAGTTTGGGAAGAAATCGGATTGGATTGGCACTGCAAGAAAATGATTTTTTTTGGTAATTGTTTACCGGACGCATTGCTGATTTTAATGAAATTTGGTATACTGGGGTTTTTGGGGCGCTTATCACGAATCTAAAAGATTTTTTTCGGAGACGTTTCGTTCTCGAGATACCCATCATCAAACTTGAAATGCAAGTTTATGTTATGTTTATTATATGTCCCCCCTTTATTTTCCTAATTGCGGTAAGAAAACTTAAGAGCGGATTTCTGAGCCAATTTTATATAAAAAAGTTCATATAAAAATGGGTCCTCAAATTTTTTGTTCTTAAGATACAGGGTTTTTCTTTTATCTAAAACTTTATACTAAACTTAAATTTAATTAAACATTTGTTGTTGTTGTTATTGCAAAATTACTAAAAAGAAATAATAACACTTAATTTAAAAAAATGCCCTAATGCTTGTTGTATGGTCCAGGAATATGCAATTTAGCGGAAAAAAGTCAGTGGCGTACATTTTTTTGTCAATAATATTAGCTAAGATGCATCTCACGCCGCCATTGATCTCACTAATTAAAAAGTAAGCTAGGGAAAAAATTTACCTTCTATTACAACCAATACCACAACCATATTTTATTAAAATCAGATAAGTAATTATTAAGATATTACTAAAAAACGTTTTTTTTAAGGTAAACACCCTGTAACCTGAAAACAAAGTCATTTGAAAACTATGTTTAGATTTTTTTTTATAAAATTTGTTCAAAAATAAGCTCCTAAATTTTCTTACTGCAATTTTGAAACACCCTCTATAATTTGTATCTACATAACAAATATATACAGGGTATATCAGAACTAAAGGTGTGATTCCTAATGTTAGTTTCATAAAAAAGTTCACATAAACATATGTTAGTTGCTTCCTTACAGGGCGTAAAAATTTAGGAAATTTTTTTCTAAATATTTTAAATATGCTTAAGCCGATTTGTATAAAATTTGGTACATTTATTTGAAGCTATAAGGGGTTTATTAAGCGTTAACCATATTGTTATATTATTGGGTCCAGTGGCGCCTCAGTAAGCACCGCAACTTATATTATTGAGCAAAAAAGTACGCCACTGACTTTTTTACGTTTTTATATTTTTGCGGTGCCCACTGAGACACCACTGGACCCAATAATAACAATAGGGCTAAATAAACGCCATATTACTTTTAATAAAAGTACCAAATTTTATTCAAATCGGCCAAAGTATATAAAATATTTAAAAAAACTTATTTTTCTTAATTTTTAACGCCCTGTATCTCAGTAAGGTTACTCGGAGATATGTTTATGGGAACTTTTTATTAAATAACATAAGGAATCACACCTTCAAGTTTAATCCCATAGTTCTGAAACAGCTTGTATATATTATAAGCCTTTTTCTCATCTGATGAACTGTCATAGATGTTAAGGTTGAAAGACGGTGTTAAATATTGAAAGGCAAAATGCACTTGTTTTTCCGTTTAATTTTCCGCGCCAGTGTAATTGCCGCGTTCCCGCCTTCGATTTCGCGTTCCTGCTACCGTTCCCGCGGTCCCGCGTTGGTTTAAGAGTACCTTAAAGGGGCACACCGGTATACCTATACCAAACAATAAAGATCTATTGTAATCTATTTTTGCCTAAAATAAAAAACAGAACATAAACAAAACACCTTTTTTTTAAATCTTTGTGACAGCCCATGATGACTTATCTCTAAGTACTAGAGTACCGTGAGTGGAGGGTTATTAGATGTTTAACCCCTCTTTTCCCCTGTTCCGTCAGCGTTGTCCAAGCACTAAAACATGCAATTTTGCATTTCACAGCACCCTTTAGACAACGTGGTAGTGCCACCTTGGACGTTATTTTTAAATTTTTACCTCCTAAAATTGTCTCATTGGCTGGGAATCAAACCCGGTCCTTCTGAGTTAGTAATCAATGACTCGTCTCTGCGGTACCTGGGATTGAGTATGTTTAATAAAAATATATTTTATTTTTGTCATTAAAAACCTAGTCCACTCTATATATTCTGAGTCTGAGTCATGTAATAGATATAGCGTCATTGACTATCCTTCTAAACTGGTGTATAATACTGCATTTTAAATTAAAGAAAATATTGTGAATACATTTAATACAGCACATTTATAATACATTTCTGTTTTCGAGATTTTGACAAAGTTTGACGGCTAAAACTATCTTAACATACTTGAAACTAACCAAATTTTAAAATTAGTAGAGTGGGATGAAATATTTTAAATGTTTATTTTTAAATTAATATATTAATATATTATTAAATATAACATCATGCCAGTTAAAAAAAAAATAGGATTTTTAGTCACATTGAAAACCACATATAATAGATAGTAAAAATCTCTTGAAAAATATACAAATTTAACCATCTTCCTTTGCTTTAAGTAGTGATAAACCAAGTAAATTCAATACCCATCGAAGCAATTCCAAAATATTTAATATAAATTGTTTTTCGATAAAAAAGCAAGCGAGATTTAAAATTAACTTTATATTTAGTATAATATCCATGGAATTTTCATTCTAAAAAATTAATGCTGATCCCAAATTTGTTTTGGACTTAAAAAACTGTAAAACATTCACACAATTTGTTAGCCAGTTGTTTTGATTCAGGATTATGATGATAGACCTAAGTCTCATCTGTAGTAATGAAGCGACGCTTAAGCAGAAAAACTTCTTAAGCTATCCAATAAAATTCCTATGCCCATATAACATTTTTTGCCGTCGTTGTACATTTAATTTACTGGCATTGCCAACACTCTTTAATGGCAAGGCATTGGCAAAAAGGTATCAAAAAGACGCGAACGTAGGCAATTGGCCGTTATTAGGCCACGTGTTGCAGATAATGTAATGGCATCCGTCATTAATAAGCTATGATAAAAAAATGCATTTAGGATGATGGCATCCATCATTAATAAGTTATAGGCAAAAAGATAACAAAAAGACACGAAAGTGGGCAAATGCAGATACTCCCAAGCAGCAAGCTGACGTCTTATTGACGAAAATTGTCGCATATACTTTTTTTTTAAAGCCAAAATGATGCGATATTTTATTTGAAAATTAAAATAGGAAAAAACTCCTTACTGCATGCAATTTCCTTGCAATGCAAAGTAGCATCTCTCGGAACACTGTCCAACTTGGAGATGCAGATTTATACACTAGCCGAAGATATTTCTTACAAAGCTAAGTGAGATCACCTACCGCAGACCGCTCTCGAACTATTTTTGTCTAATGGGTACGGTTTAGGCGATAAAAAGCGAAGATATTGAATAAACGTAGTAGTTTATTGTCCATTACGCCATCTATCGGTATGTCAAAAAAACTATTAAATATATATAATATTTTTTATTAACACGTCTTTAAAACTTTTAATAAGGCAACTCTCTACCTAATTTCATATTATTTTTTAAATAACTACAAACTTAAAAGGTTTTAAACAAAATGTTTATAGCTCCTAACAGTCTACTTGAATATCTTGCCTTCTCGACTAGCCATCACCAATTAATCACACAACACACACTTATTAGGTAATGAATACACCTAATTATGTCTATTAAAAACTCTTTTCTTTAAAAAAGAAACTAAAAAGCTAGAAAACCACGTAGAAAACAAATGCACAAAGCGGTCACCTTCGGTCGAAATTAACGTAGCTAATTTTACCATCATTTTATTTTTATTCGCTCCAAAATACATAATAAACATTTTGTTTGACCTAATTTTTATTTGCATGATTTTTAACAATAAAATGTTATGAAAAGGCCATTTCCTTTAAATTAGGTAAAAAAACATAAAATAATGTTGTTTAGCTGCCATTATAAATAAAATAGATCAAAAAAATTGCTCTAATGTTAGTTAAATACCAATGTTAATAATATGGTTTGAAAAGTATGAATATGGGTTGAAGATTTGCCTTCAAAAATCGAATAATTATTTGCTGCAACAAAAAGGCATGCTTTATTTAATCAGGATTGGTATGCCGCCATTTTTGTATCGCCTGCATGTAAAATTTATTGGCAATTAAGTATTTATTTAGGGTTGACATTTTAATGCGTGTTAGATGTTGGCATAATATTGCCACCAATTGCCAATGCTTTACCATCAATGCCAATATAAAAAATGTACATTGCCGGCAAATAGTGTTCGCTGGGTGGTTTTTATTAAGCCCTTAAAGTCCCTTTAGGCAATCCATGGTTTTCTAAAACCACATCATCTATTTTAACTACGAATTCTGATGTTAATGGTCGTTTTAAATATGTTTTACGTCTTCTTTTTCCTTTTTAATATTATTTTGATTGTATAACCAAGGTCGCAGTTTATGGCCTTAAGAAGATGAAGAGACATCCAAGAAGGTTGTAACACCTTAAATAACTCTTACGTAAGGTTTGGATGTTAGTGATCTAGAAGAAACAGCAGATATATTTGTAAATGAAAAGAATATTAAATTTGGTCATTGGCAGTCACATATTTTGATTTACTGATACAAAAAACTGTAAGCTACAAGAAGTGTAAAAGAGAAGGAATATTCCTAAATGTTTCTTCTACACATCAACGACCTTTTCTCGTCCACAACTAATTCCATTCATAGTTTCGCCGACGATAGTACCCTTCACTCCAGTTTTTAGGTTCCTAAACCCATCACTAAACCTGACGTGGAAAACAAACGCAGAGCGATGCAGATATCTCTTTCGCAGGATTTTAATTTAATATTAGATTGGGGCGCCAAAAATCTCGTCCATTTTAATGCATCCAAAACACAATCATGTTCCTTGTCGCGAAAAGAGTCATCAAATACTCATCCTCTATTTATGAGCGGCCAAGTTTTACAGAGCAAAGACACCTTCAATCTTGTGGGCGTCACATTTGAAAGTAACCTTAACTGGCATAAACACATTGTATTTATAGCCACGGCAGCTTCAAAAAAGCTTGGATTTCTCTTTTGAGCCAAAAGTATTTTTCCGCTTCAAATTTATACACTTTATATGTGTCCCAGATCCGACCACCCTTGGAATATTGTTCTCATATCTGGGGCATGGCGTCCCCCATAACCCTATGCATTCTTGATTCTATTCAAAGAAGAGCTCTCATTAATAATCCTTCACTTACAGAAAAGCTTTTCTCTCTTGCCCATCGTCGGGCTGTGGGGGACTTATCGCTTTTTATATGTACTTCCAAGGCTTCTGCTCTGAAGAATTCTCCAGTATAGTTCCTTCATTCACGGTTTCCAACAGAAAAACTCATGGATCCGCGCGTATGCATCCCTATACGGTCCAACTGGACAGGCCCCGAACTTCCCACTTTGTTCGTTTTTTATCCCTAGAGTTTCTAGAATGTGGAACCTGCTGCCCGCGGAGGTCTTTCCTTCCCCCAAATCTTCAAGTATTTAAGTCCCGTGTCAACAAACTCCCTCTTACCTCGCTTAAGACACCCACGGTACGTTAGTATTTATGCTTTTAGCCTTCGTGGTTTGTCCAAAGATAAAAGAAAAACAAAAAAATAAATGGAACATGTAATTTGACCAAATGAATTAATAGCAAGGGAGTGTTGTTATCTGTATGAGAGAGAAACTGCTTTCACTTTATGCCCATGTCCAAAATTTGATGATATTGACTCACAAATAGAGTAAAATTTAAATCTTATTAATCTTCAAATAAACATTTACTTTTATATTCCCTGAAGCACAAATTCCTAAATGATGACATCATATATATATCCAAAAAGAACTCATATACTTAGGAGTATGTGCATATTTATGAAACAAAAGTTGTTTCATAAAAATTATACGATTTTTAACACACTTCCTAACACTGTTGCGTAAAAAGAATATTTTATTAACTTATTAACTCTTTAGAATATGCTTCCTTGAGAAAATGTCACACATTATTGGTTTATTTGTGTGATTGTTTGGTTAGTTAAGATCTCTACTTAGGCCCGGTTTTATAAATTTCGTTTAAACTGGAGTTTTAACTTAAGTTAAAACCATAAATTAAAACAGGAGTTTAAACCTAAGAGATGCGATATATACGGCTGTTGTATAGGTTGCGGTTAAATTATATTTGGCTAACTTTACGATGTTATAAAGTTACCAATCAGTGTTACCACACCTAGTACATTTGTACTAGATCTAGTACTTTTTAATAGAATCTAGTGGTCTAGTACGTACTGATCAAAATCTAGTACGTTTTTAAAATTCAGTGGCGTATTTACCAAAAGGCTGTTTTTTAGGGGGCGGCAGACGTAGTTTAGGGGGCGGCAAAATACAATCGGGATGATTTTGAATTCAATTTAATTTAGTACGTAGAATTGAAAGAAAACAAGGTGAGGACCTTTTTTATTTTTTTATATTATTTTTTTTTGCTCTTTAAAATTTTTAACACATACAGTGTGTCCCAGGATAGGTGTTACAAGAGGACAAATGGACCAAAAGTTTCTGAACTTTAAAACTATTTTTTAGCTTTAGCTTATTTCTCAAATTTAGTACATTCTAGTACTTTTTTTCTGGAATCTAGTACTTTTATAAAAATCATTGTGGCAACCCTGTTACCAATATTTATTGCTATTTTTTGACAAATAAGCGCTGACGTCATGCGTGTAAGGGCTGTGCGATTTTTGGGTTTGTTTACATTATGATTTTTTGTCTACTTTGCGGCATTGCTTTTAGAATAAATTATGTCTGGCTCAAACTGTACATTAAACTTATTTTAAAATATTTTACTTTGTACATACTTTCTTAATAAACAAAATAGGCGATTCTACTTACAGTCTAGTAGATCTTTCCAACGTTGGCCTAATTTGGGGAAGTAAGCTTCTAACAGAGGCCTTTAAAAGCCCACGTTGAATAAATTGTTTCTCTGCCCACTGATCAACATTTTTTACCCTGAGCAAATAGTATTCTATCCCGTCTGGGATTTTCAACAACGTTAATAATATCTAGCTGGTTCTTCATCATCAGAGAGTATAAAAATGTAAATCAAAGACGTGTCCATTTTTTAATTATTTAATTTGTAGTATTTTTATGAAAACCTGCTTTTAACTTTAAAAAAATAAAAATAAGGTTAAGTGTTATAATAAAAAACAATAAAAAATGACAAGATCTCAGATGACTGTAAACCCAGCTTGCAGTTTAAACCATACCCAATCCATCGTTTATAGTTTAAATTCCAACTGATGTTTAACTAGACCTTTAAAACACGTATTTTAACTAAAACCTAAGTTTAACTGTGGGTTGAAGTTTAAACCATACTTATAAAACCGGGCCTTAATGATTAAAAATTTATAATTTTACTAGTTATTTTTTTTTAATAGTAGATAGTAAATAATGATAGGATCACAAAAAACTATAGAATATAATAAGGTAGATGTAGCCCACAGTACTCATACAATAGAGAATTATTGCAAGTTGCCTTATTAAGCTCGGGAATTATTAATACCGGTCTTATTTAAATAGTGCTTGTACCCATAATTTAGAGTTATTGCAAATCGTGTAGACAGTGCCCTTAACCTAAAAAAAAGGGAAAACATTTTTAGTGGATTTTCTTTATTGTTTTGTGTTGTAGGGATTTGTTTATCACAATTACAAAAATCCATTTGAAAAAGCAAGGTTTTAAGTATTTTTTACTTCTAAAAACTTTTCGATTTTGTGGTCGGCAGCCGTTCGGTTAGCCGAACAGTTCCGAAGTTAAAATAAGACCGAAATAAGACACGACCTAAAACCGACATAAAAAGACAGGCACTATACTTATTAAGGGATTCTTTATCCTAATTTGCATCTGCGCAAACTCAGATGTCAAAATAAGGCCTTATATCACCGTGCAATAATTCTGTGCAATGCACACGGGCGCCATCCTTGAGGGGCGCCAAAACCCAGGGCCAAAAATTGCAAAAAAAAATCAATATTAGCAACTGAACTAGAAGTTTTTTGATGGTATAAATTTTAGCGATGTAATTAATGAATTGGCAATAGTAAAGTTTCGGATAATACAACATTAGTTTTTTTTTTTTTTTAATTTTACATAGTCTAAAACCCAAAATACCTTTCGGGACTACCAAAACTCCAGCCCCCTAAAAACCGAAGCAAATTGCGCCTATGAGTTTGTCTCCACCAAGATGGTAACGATTTTTTTAATATGACTAATTTTTAATTGCAACCCCTTGAACTATCTATTAATGTACGCCTATGACTCACAATATCTCATGAATCAATATTTCATATCCAAAGTAAAAAATTCAGATAATTGCATTGTGTTATAAGTCAGTAACTTTCGTAACTTGTAAATTATTCTCGGCCTACTACAATTTGATGTAATGCTACCGCGAAATTGAAAAACAATTGCTTGAGTGGGCAAAAGCAATGACCTTAAAAATAATTGCTTTTTTCCTTAAACTTGCATGATAAACGGTAAATACCGAGTCTTGTTAGGATTTTAGGATCGAAATTAAATTTAAATATGTTGTACAGGGAATGTTAAAAAGATGTTTAAGTTTAAGATCTCCTAAACAGTAAGTTGACATTGCAGGATCAATATTATTAAAGCAATATTGAATTGGTCATAAAAATGGAAAAGTAGGAGAGTACGACACCAGACTTATTCTTTCGAAACATGATCAGTTTCACTTTTATCAGTTCAGTAATCATAATAACTGGATCACGTGACTGATGCCATTTGAAATTATAATAAACATTCAGAATAAAGTTAGGTTTCAAAAGAATGATAATTATCAGTTTGATCACTGATTTAGTCTCGAAAGAATAGGCCTACGTGTGGAAAAAAGCTGGTTAAAGGTCGCGCCACACATAACCGCAGCAAGCCCGATCTCACCCCAATCAGCCAATCTACGTTTTATGTACGTCTTATGTACGTAACTTTAGGATGTAATGTACATCTTATGTACATCCACAAAAGTACGTAATACATCCATAAGACGTCTTATGTACGTACATTTTCCGCAAAAATGTACATTTACTGTACGTACATATTGTACGTCTGATGTACGTACGTAATGTACGTACGTAGTAGGCTGGACGTAAATTGAGCGAAAAAATTGGACTTTCTAAAATTTAAATTTTTTGAAAATTTGGTAATCGAAAACGTACAGGGTTTTCATTTATATTACCATCTACTTTTAACATTAACCAAGAATGATAGAAAAAACGTCCTGTTTAAAAGGTTTCCCCTGTATAGGCTCTATACAGTGTGTCTACGTTTTGGCGTCGTATGGAAAACTTTTTATTATTGATTCTACGAAAAAAGTTACTCCTTATAAAAAGTTCTGCATGGTCTAAAACCTAAAAAGCAACCATCAGATATCAAATTGTATCAGTCATCTACAAGTATTGACCAAAAATGTAATTTTTACCTATAAGTAAAGTACCTGTATTTTTGCTAATATCAAAAATTGTTATATAGAAAAGATGTTTATAATTTAAATTACTCCTAAATATGCAATTTTGTTTATTTTTATAAAAAATATATTTTTTTAATTTTTATTTTACTAAAACATAAAGAATG
Source organism: Listronotus bonariensis (assembly GCA_014170235.1). NCBI lineage: Eukaryota > Metazoa > Arthropoda > Insecta > Coleoptera > Curculionidae > Listronotus > Listronotus bonariensis. Next base: position 36,892 of record JACEGR010000859.1, on the reverse strand, counting down.
TACAATGCCACTAATGTACAAACTTAAATTTTCTCGGTTTTCGCAAAAAGGTCTTTTTTTTAGAAATGAACCAAATTGTATATTTTGAAGTATTTGTTTTTTTTTAATTCTAAACATTTTTTCTTTATAACAATTTAAGATATAAAAAACTACTGGTACTTTCCTCTTGAGCAAAAGTTACATTTTTGGCCAGACCTGTTGGATGACCGAGACAATTCGATAACTGATATTTGTATTGTAGGTTTTTGACTATGCAGAACTTTTATAAAGAATAACTTTTATTCGTAAAATGAATAATATTTTTTTCCCATATGACGCCAACTTAATTACCTAGACACACTGTATATATAAGATGTATGTACGTATATAAGTGGTTTCTTAAAGTACATACGGAAGACGTATTAGATATACGTACATAAGATGTTCAATTTAGATCCCTGGACGTAATGACGTATAATGGTTCTAAAATGTACGTCTTATGTATGTACTTTAAAGTACATACAGAAGACGTAAAATGGTTTAAAAATGTACATCTTATGTACGTACTTTAAAGTACATCCATAAGACGTACTTTAAAGTACATACATAAGACGTACATTTTAGATCCCTGGACGTAACGACGTAAAATGGATGTAAAATATACGTACTTTGTACGTACTGTGCTGTTTGGGACGGTGATATACTGCCGTGATTAGCAGAAACGCCGTATGTGCAAGAAAGTTAAAACAGAGTAAATCGCGTTTAAAATAAATTGCGCATCAGTACCAAACGATTTTTTCAACCCTTTTTTTAATGCATCATTTTTTAAGCCGCAGTTGATGCTTGCTTTGCAAAAATTGATTATTTGCAATTTAATTGCAACATTTTTTTAAAACAGCCAGTAAATATGGTGTTTAACCTGAGCCGTTAATTAATATTATAACAGATACGGCGTTTTTGATATTGCGTTTTAGAGTTTTTTAATACCAAACGGTGTTTTTACTAATACAGCAAGAAAATAATGTAATTTTAAACTTATTGATGTAAAAAATAAAAATTAACCCGAAGTGCAGATACGGCGTTTCTCCTAATCACGGCAGGATAAAGAAGTGGGGCAAATTAATTCGTAAAAATTCAAAAGCATTTTTCATGTCCTCAAAAATATACAAAGCACTTTTGTCAAGCTAAGTCTTTGTTTAAATAAAACAGATTTTCCTACTTATCGGTTACAGGTTACCTGTTGTAAACAAACAATTCAAGAAAAAGTGATTTAATAAGTATTCAAAAGTGTAAAATTAATTTTATTGTTACATCTTCTGAATAATATGTGAGTTAAACTTACGAATACGTTGTTTGTTTCCTTGTTAAAATGCGGTGTGGGGTATGTGGTCGGGTATGAAGCGGTGATATTAAGCCTATGCCATTTGATTACAATGGTACATTTCAAAACCGAGACACGGCCGTGCTACGGTACAGGACTCGGTGTAATTTAAAGCGTGGTATAATTGACTTACTTTACTGCAGTTTGATTAAATAAAAAACATTTGCACAGCATCCACCTACCTATCACCAGGGAAACGCACGGCCACGGGCTCGTTGCGGATATGTGAGGCTCAACCTTGAGACTAAAAATATAGTGGAGCAACGAGGATAGCGACCAGCAAACAGCGCGGCATAACGCGTAATCAAACTCGTCGCTACACTATAATTTAAGCCTAAGTGGACTCACGAGTCTTGGATATAGACTCTTTTTTCGACCTTCGAGTAGTACAGCTTTGTTCTTATATAGAAAACGTCATACATTTCCTGAGTTTTTGGCGACTGGAGGAAATATACGGGCGCTTTTTACCCTCAGATATCAAGGAAAGACTCATGCCTAGTCTTCATGTAAACAAAAATTGCGTTAATCTGGAACTGCGTATTGGCGCAATTTTCAAAAAAGTCGTCTGTTTATAGAGGCAAAATCCATAAGTTTAGATTATAAATGTTAATTAGGCTTTCTATTAAACTAATAATATTAACAAAAATACCTAATAAGCACAAATGTTAACAAGAAAATCGGCGGATTCCGTAAAAAAGTTAAAAAGTTTTTTTCCGGAACTGTCACGGATCTGTCACATTCAACATGGCGGCCAAAAGCCCAATAAAATTTCGATATTGTAGTCACGTGATTTCGGTCTTCCTAGGTTCTGCAATATTTTACCGTACATGAGGACAAGGCATCACCCTGTCGTCTAGTAATGTCACGAAAGGCATTTAGAGGTCCGGAGTGATCCCAAATTTTTTTCTTTACTTTTGCACGTGGTACGTCTGTTTATGGTGACTAAGAGCACATGCTTTGCGGCCTTTGCCGCATCTACTTAGATGTGCTCGTGCAAGGATTTTTTTGTTGAGGTCTGGATATTTCTTATGGCTTCGAGCCAGATTCTGGAAATGTCCATTTAAGTGTTTTTTCATATTTTTAGCCAGTTTAGCAGCAAACTGTTTAGCACATTTTTGAGACGCGACCATATGCTCAGTTCACGTTCTGGCGTTTTGTTAAGATTTTTTTTATTGGATTAAAATAATTTTAACCGGAAGCTTATAAACCTTTGTTTATAGTTTGAAACCTTCTCGGTATTGTAAGTAACTTTATATTAAATATTTTATAAATTTATTTCTTTTAAAGTAATCTTAACTTTTATTATATTATGCAAGAACAAAATAGTTCTACATAGTTTAAAAAAGTTTTAATTTCTTTAAAACGTTTAATTAGTAAACATTTTTCTTCCGAAGAAAATCCAAATATTATTATGTTTAGAACTAAATACTTATTGCAAACAATAAGATTTTTTAACCCACCTCGTATAAATGGTTTGCCGAGGAATTTACTGCCAAAGAGGTATATTTTTATATGTAGATATTGACACAATACTTTTCTATTGTAATTCATGGCACACTTTACATTGTATAGTACCGATATTTTGCCACATCCCGTATGAATAATCAAATTTCCTGTCAAACATGACTACCTGAATTTTAATGTGTTGACATGGGTATGATTATGTTTACTCAATATTCACTTTTCGCAAGTTGCACATTGGTTGCAAAGTATTTTAATAAACTCATTTTAACAGTAATCGACATTAAGTTAGCTTACATAAATGTTTTTTAAATTATTTTAAAATTGTTCTAAATGATAAGTATGCCACGTTACACAGGATAATTTAAAAATTGATCACGAACATAAAGGCGGCCATTCTACGAGTACATTATAAAATAATGGTACTGCTTTATATACCTTTTGTTCAAAATATTATTAGATTTCGAGTTACAACCCCTTAAAGTTAAATTTTTTAATGGTTGTTTTTAAATTGTTTGCTTGCATAAACCAATATGACTCATATTTGGAGCATAGGCTAACTCTAGTCGCCACGTCATTTTAATAATAATTCACATTGATTGAGGGCTAGAAGGCTCTTTTCCTCCATTAAAATTTGTTTTTTCCATACCACCTTTATCAAAAATAGACTTTTTTCTTTTAAAGGAGAAAAACGGCACATTTTCTCCCCGGGAGAAAAAAATTACTTTTCTCCCACTACCAACCGGCATACTAAGGGGTTATTCATTTGGAGGTACTTTTTTAAAAAACATGTAAAAAAATAACTTCATTAAGTAATATTTATGATTATACGGAAAAACTATATTTTACATTTATTTTTTAAAGATAATGGTTTTTAAAATTTGGACTGCGCCTAACATGGTCTGTTCTTAAGCTCTAATTTCCAAGCCCTAATTAATTCGTCAGAATCGTCAGGTACACTTGCAGCTACTGCCGATATATTTTCTGCACTACGTGCTGGATGTGGCTTACTTAGTTAAGAATTATCAAATAATAAAAATTGGAGTTCAAATTTTTGTGACGATACAGCGAATAGTCAGCTTAGTTTGCCTATTATGCGTTGACCATAAGTTGCCCAAAGTGCACGAAACACATTTCTCGGAGAATGATGATTTTTATAATACAGTTGAACAAGTTTTAGACGTTGTGCCGGGGCTAAGTCTTTCCAGGATAAATTGCCAAACAATACTAAACACAAATAACAAAACAGTTTAAAATTTGGATCCTCTCATCTATCCAACAATACCTACTAGACAAAGTACCTCTAAATGAATCACCCCTTATTTGTCTTTTTGTTTTTAAATTTGTGTGGTTAAAAATCGAATCGCGCATAACTTAACTGTTATAATAGCGCTTACGTTAATACCGCATGACGTTACAGCACCACCCATATCTCTCGATTGATAAGCAACTAATAGTTATTTTTTTTTTTATCTAGGTTGGTTGGGCCTTACATACTAAGTGTTTTGGCCAAAAGAATAGTTATTTTAAGTTAGGACTTTTTGTAGACGAACAACCTTACCCAATTTTGTTTGTATTGAAAAAGAAAAAAGGCAGTCCGAAAGTAATCTTTTATGCACCCGGTATGACAAATACTTTTCTTTACATACAGGGTAATAAAAACTATTTTTATTTATTATTGGAGTCGGTTAAATTACTAAAGTTGTAGTATTTTTCCGCTGATTAACGTGCTGTCAACAGAAAAACAAATGAACATCGGGTTTTAGACTTATTGCAAAACATATACTTTTTTTTATGAAACACCCTGTATATATTATTATTATTATTCAAAAGAACTATTAAAGAGCTTTAAAAAAAGTCCACATGTGATATATCCAATTTTTAATAATTTTCATTCTCATATATTTAATAGTAAACTGGAATTTTTAAATAAAACACTCTTTATATTGCATCACCATTAAACAGATATCTTAACGAGGTTTTAGAAAATACCACATTTAATAGATCCATCTTTTATAGTTTACAAAATATGGCCATCCAAATCTAAAAATTCTGTTAAATTTCCATTTTATCCACACTAATGTACAGCTCTAACTCTTTCCAAGTTACCTACATGTGCAAAATTTTAAATCGTGATCAACGCGCCATTTTGCGTGTTTTTTACAGCTGTTTGTTGAAATCCAATAAGACATAATAAATATAAACTTAATAATTAATAGTTTAAAAAACTAAAAAACACGCTTTTATATGCAACCGAACTAAAAATTAAAAAATAATTTTTCATTAAAAAAATATTTTCACTTCATAGTAAAAAGCGTAGGGTGCATTTTACTATTTTTTCATAACTTTTCCATCATTGATATTGGCAAATATAATAATTGTAACATTTAATATATTAAGCACCCCACGCTTTTTACTATGAAGTGAAAATATTTTTTTAATGAAAAATTATTTTTTTATTTTTAGTTCGGTTGCATATAAAAGCGTGTTTTTTAGTTTTTTAAACTATTAATTATTTTTCATTTTTAGTTCGTTATATCAATTAATTTTTAACAATTAACTTTGCTACTCTTGACAAAATGGCGAAAAAATTTTTTAGTGAACAAGAGTAGCAAAGTTTGGAATGTTGCCAACAGATGGCAACCCACTAAAAATTTCTTCTCCATTGAGTAGCAAAGTTTGAAATGTTGCCAACAGATGGCAACCCCGGTGTTATTTTTATAATATAATGGAATTTCTTTTTCCTGGCGATCCAAAGCAGGATAACGGGATACTGTTTGCAGATTATTGCATTGTCATGGGTCCTTAATACGTGTGCAAAGTTTCAAAGAAATCGAATAGCTGGAAGTTGGTTAAAATTAGGCTCAAAGATTCCGTTACATAGATAGCCAGATGGATAGATAGATTGATAGTTACAACCCAAGTTAATAAAAGCGTGTTAAAAAATAACCATTAACTAATAGCTATACCGCAAACTTCTATATCATGCGATATCTCGTGTTAATCACTGTTTAATATTTTGTATATAAACTTGGACAGAGTATAAGCTATAAGCACAAAGTTTAGTGTCGAAGATAAATTATCTCTACTATTTTTTTTATTTGGATAGCCGTAATTCCAAAACTATAAGAGATGGACATATAAAATTTGGTTTTTTTTAAAGCCCTCTAAAATATCTATTAAATGTTGATGCAATATACAGAGTGTTTTATTTTAACGGTTGTATTCACCAAGCTCTCACTAATTTTATTAGACTGATAGCAGCTAATGCCAACGCTTTTTGGCTTTGTCATTAGAAGGTTATCAGTCTGATAAACTTAGTCAGATCTTGGTGAATACGACCGTAAAATGTCAGTTTACTCTTAAATTCCCAATAATGATGGTCATATTTTCGAAACTATTAAAAAATTGAATATATCACATGTTGCCTTTAAAGCTGTTTAATGGATCTTTCAAATGGTGATATAATATATAAGGTGCTCCATTAAAAAAGTTTTTTTTGTAATAAATCGAAAACCCGATGTTTATTTGTTTTTCTGTTGACAGTAAGTTAATCAGCAAAAAAAATACTACAACTTTACTAATTTAACTGGCTTTGTATCTCCAATAATAAGGAAGTTAGCAATAATGCCGACTTACGAAAGAGATCATGCTGTATTAAAATACCTGCTGAATTTTCATAATTTTAAATTAATTAGGTATTCATTTATAGAAGGTTTTATAAGTCCGGTACTGGTCACTGTTTCTTAAATACGCACGCTTGGTAACGTACGGATTTATTGACTGCGTGATAAAATAAAGATTCCCAAAATGCGACTGCAATGCAAATGCGCAAATTAAAAGAAAAAAACAGAGTCCTTACCCATTTTACCAGGACTAATATCAAATTGAGCTGGTCCATCTTGAATAAACCCTGGCCTAGGACACAGATCCTGAAAATTAAAATTATTATATAATGTTAGTTGTTAGTAATCCTCTTATTTGAATTTGTACTGTATATACATGTTAATAGCGTATCTTCAAAAGTATTTATCAAATAAAAGACTAGTAAATTATTGGACCATATGAATAAAAAGAAGCAAATGCTTATACTTATAAGAAAAAGCTTCCCATATAACATTTTTGCCGGCCATGTACATTTAATTTACTGGCATTGCCAACACTCTTTAATGGCAAGGCATTGGCAAAAAGGTATCAAAAAGCAATTGGCCGTTATTAGGCCACGTGTGACATTTATTATTAAATAAGTATTGCAAGTTTTATAAGTTGAATGTCCCAAAATTAAAAAAACCACGTGGAAAACAATTGCACAAAGCAGTATAATAATCTTGTCTATGAAAGCGGTCAAACAAAAGCAATTTTTCTTCATCTGTCAAAATCGTCAAATCTTATATTTCGGCCAATCGCCTTTTTTGTATGCTTGCCGGCAATTCGCCTGCATGTAAAATTTATTGGCAATTAAGTGTTTATTTAGGGTTGACTTTTAAATGCGTATTAGATGTTGGCATAATATTGCCACCTTTTTCCAATGCTTTTACCATCAATGCCAATATGAAAAATGTATATTGCCGGCAGATAGTGTTTGCTGGGTTCTTTTTATTCATATGGCCAATTAACTCTACGAAAAAGTGCTTATTGATAACAAGTCCTACTCGACGAGGAATTAATTTTCCAAAGAATATTTGTGTCTATGTCAAAAGTATAGGGTGGTTTCAAAAAGTTTCTGGTCTCAAATTATAGCAGTCGGTTTTTTTAAAGAAAAAAACTTTCTATTATTTAATTTTCCATCTGAGTGCATACTAGAAGATGTTTACATGCAGGGGTTTTTTCTCTAATTTCTACCCGCTAGTGTTTAACTTACAGAAACTTATATGAACGCATCAAACGTGTACACACTTTAGCCCATCTTAGAGCAACTCTTTCTGTTTAATTTTTTGGTTTATTCTAATAATTAAAAATTTTTACACAAGAATTTGTAACATATTAGTTATTTATGCAAGTGATATGTGCATCCCACAATAAAAAACGTAAATCTCTTTTAAAATAAGAAAAGCGAATGTTGCGTCCTACAGCTTAAATAATGCCAACTCCCACTGTTTCTTCAGTTATTTCTTGTTGCCCATTAAAGATGACCAGAAAAGGTGTTTGCTAAAACCTACACAAACTATAAGAGTTGATATATTCTTATTGGAATACATTGTCAAATTTTTATATAATTACCCTAAATTATTTTTAAACTAATTGGATAAATATACCATTTAATTATTTGTTCTTTTTATTATATGTATTTTTCACTATTTTTATTTATTTTTTATTTATTTGCACAAAAGGTATAGTTGGTTGGTTGGTTTAAGGCGGGGTTGGTCGTACAACCATGTTTGCACTGCAGCCTATTGGCTTATTGTGCACCCCTCTCTTGTTACAGAACGCCACTGCCCATTATCAGGTTTATAGTAGATTTCTGCCAGATGTTCATGCGGAAGAGGGTTTCTGCTATGTATGTCTCAAATAGACAGTGTCTTTTGCATGTCAGTTCATTGCAGTTGTATATTAGCTTTGTTCGCGGGTTCGATTCTGAACCGGTTCTGGGACTATTCTGCATGCGCAGTAAAAAAGCAGCGTTCGTGGTTGAGTAAAATCCTGAATTTTTAGTAACAGTTCTGTGTTCGCGGGTTACAATGGAATCAGTTCGTTACCGGTTCGTAACCTGATTAGCAGATCCTGGGATTTTTGTTGGAACTAAAAGTTCAGTTCGGAATTTCATGCGCATTGTCGACATGGTCAGCTGTTTTCTGTTTTTGTGGTACAGAAATAGACCGTTGTATTACAGTTTATTTGTTTCTGCTGTTGAATATTTTTTTATATTTTTGTGATTCTGAGCGTATATAAACAAAGGATTTTTAATTGTATTCCGTATGACTGTATGTATGCAATAAAATAAATAAATATTTAATTAAAAAATATAGACAATATTACGAGATTTTATCATTTCTTGTTGTTTGAATTTTATGTTTAGTTAAATACACATACTTATGTTAAAAACGAGAGTAGGCAGGGAATCCCTTGTCTTCCGCCGAGAGACCTCGAGTGGCTTTCGACAGTATAACAATTTACCTTTTTGTTTGAATTTATTTTTTTGTGTAGTATCCAATTTAACCATGAAAAATCCTAACCAAAAGGCTAGGTTAGAATACATCCTCAGCTCTATAGAAAATCGTTCGCGGTAAATAAAAATTCCGAACTAATAAATAACTAGACATGCGCTTTAAAACAATTCTAAAAAGTTCGGCTCTGATTCCGAATCAGTTCATTACTAGACCCGCGAACAAAGCTATTATGTGTGAGGCTGTTTCGTCCTCTTCCCCGCAAAGCCTGCATGTTATGGGCCATTGTAAATGCCCATTTTTGCAAGTGTTTCCTTAGATGACAGTGTCCCGTTAAAAGTCCTAGTACTAGTGTTAGCTAGTTGTGCCCCAGCTGAAGGACCTCAGTTTTTAGATCCTTGGAAGGATCGCCTAGTGTCTTCTTCTGCATGTCTTTGTCCAGGTGATGTATGCCAGCGAGCGAGATGTTGTTGTTGAGACCATCTGCTTATTGTTGTTTTTAGTACCTTTTGGACAATTCGGGTACTGGCTCTGGACCTCTGAACCTTCTAGATAAAAAGGCATAGTCAAAGTCCTAATAAAAGATATTGGAATGTTAATAGTAGTAGTTTTATTATATTTTTCATTTAGTTTTATACTTCAATTTTGCCATCCACTTTTAACTCTAACAAACAAGGTTAGAAAAAAACGTCCTGTATTAAAGTTTTATACTTTATTAGCTATTATCTTTGGAGCATAAAAAAAGAAGCAAAATCAAAAACTCACTAAAAATGAAGAGGTATTTTTTTTTAATGGAATACCCTGTATATTATATTACCATTGAAAAGGACTTTTTTAAAAAGCTTAGCAAAAATACCACATTTGATATATCTATCCTTAATAGTTTTCGAAATATGACAACTTACAACCTACGAAAGGTGAGACGCTAGATGTAATTGAAATTTTACCCAGATTTAAATGGCCATATTTCCGAAACCAATAAAAGTAGATATACAGGGTGTCCCATTTTAGAAAAGTTTAAATCTTCATTTTCCCTAAGTTTTTTCTGTTCATTTGTTTTTTTATGCTTAAAAGATAATAGATAAAAAATATGAAACGGCACGAAGCGCCGAGGTGAACCATTTCTCGAGACAGTAATGAAACTTTTCACCGAGGTTTGTAAACCATTTTATTTTCAATAATGAGTTTTTGAATTCATTGTTTTTATTCAAAAATATGTTAATCTAATACAATTGGTTAAATTAGCAAAGTAGAAGCATTTTTTCCGCTGATTTACATGCTGCCAACAAAAAACAATTGAACATCGGGCTTTTGATTTATTCCAAAATATATACTTTTTTAAATGGAACACCCTGTATATTATATTACTATTTGAAAGATCAATCAAAGACCATTAAAAAAGTTCTTATGTGTTATACCCAATTTTTAATAATAGTTTCGGAAATATACCATCCTCGGGAATTTGACAGTAATCTGGTATTTTTAAATAGAACACCTTGTATTATATTGCATCACCATTAGATAGATATTTTTAGCAGCTTTAAGAAAATATCACATTTGATATGTCTATCCCTTATAGTTTCGGAAATATGGTCATCTAAATCTCAAAATTATGTTACATTTTCATGATCTCTACAGCTCCAAGCTATAAGCAGTGTAGTGTTGAAGATAAATTAGACATTAAATGTTCTATTTTTTAGATTTGAATGGCCATATTTCCCAACTAAAAAACATATCAAATGTGGTATTTTCTTAAAGCACTTCTTTTAATAGTGATGCAATATACAGGATGTTCTATTCAAAAATTACCAGTTTAACATTAAATTCTCGAGGATAGCCATATGTCCGAAACTATTAAAAATTGTATATAGCACATAAGGACTTTTTTAATGGTCTTTAATAGATTTTTCAAATAGTGATATAATATACAGGGTGTTTCATTTTAAAAAAGTATATTTTTGCAATAAATCGAAAACCTGATGTTTAATTGTTTTTTCTTGGCAGCACGTTAATCAGCGAAAAAATGCTACTACTTTGCTAATTGCACCTGAAATCGTATCTCCAATATTAAAGTAGTTAGCAATTGTGCCGACTTAAAAATGATCACCCTGTATACAAGGTATCTACTTACTAATGGTATACAAAGAAACTACAAATTCATTATTCGAAAATATTAAGATTTACCCAAACATACCCACTTTATTTAAAAGTTCACAATACATAAGATGCAGGGTGTGAAAAGAGGTATTCTTTCGAGACATGATTAGTAAACAAACTGAAGGAAGTGAAACTGATACCATTCTTTTGAAACTTATGTGGCTAGCTTCATTCTGAATGTTTATTATTATTTCAAATGGCATCTGTTACGTAACCAAATGATCAGGATCCGTTGCAGGTAAAGGAACTAGGGGAAGTGAAACTGATCATGTCTCGAAAGGATACCTACCATTAATTTACGTAAAACCAATACATCAAATAAAAAAGTCAACAGATTAAAAAATATTTTAATTGGTAAATGAGTTATTAAAAAAAGATTATTTTTATTAAATTTTACCATTCTCTAGTTCCAAAAGAAGGACTTTTGGGTCATACAGTGCGTCTAAATTTAGGACCCCTTCTAACTTTTGAATTGTTTGGAATTTTTTTATGAAAATTTTAGGACTTTAGTAAGAAAACATAAACCAAATTTTAGGTAAGAAATGACAGATATAAATGTCAAATTGAAAGCTGGGCGCCATGTTGAATCGAAATTAAATTAAAAGGGGTCTTGAGGCACATCATTTTAAAGCTCCTGACAAATACTTTATAACTCCAGAATATAAAGTCAATACCTTTACCAATAACAAAATAGCGGTACTCTAAAACTAAATACCTCATTTAGAAGGCCATATTCCTGAATCTAATAAAGTTTGATAAACTTAATGTGGTATTTTTATAAAGTTCTTTTAAGGATTTAATTAGTGGTAATATACAGGGCAGGAAAAGAGTATAGATTGTTTTAATGACGCACCCTGTATATTATATCACCATTAAAAAGATATTAAAAAGACCTTTAAACCACATTAGGTATAATTAACTTTATTAATTTTTGAGATATGGCCATCCAAATCAAGTATTCAGGTAATTTTCAAAGTACCGCCATTTTGTGGTAGGTGAACGTATTTACTTTATTTTTTGGGGTAATAAATTACTCGTAAGAAGCTTTAAAATGATGCGCAAAACACCCCTTTTCCATTTTTTTTTTTTCAAAATAGCGCCCAAATATCAGTTTGACATTTTAATCCGTCATTTCTTCGCTGAAACTTATATTATGTTGTGTTAGTAAAGTCCTTAAATTTTCATGAAAAAATATCAAACAATTCGAAAGTTAGGTGGAGGTCTTTAGACAAGCTCTGTATGTTCATGTGAAGTTATTTCTTATTTTTCGTTGGAGAATCATCCCTTGAAGTTTGTCGGTAGAGTTACGGACACTCTGTATAATTCAAAATACATTGTAAAATAAAGAAACAGTAACAAAGAAAAAACATTTTTATTTACTATTAGTTTTAGTCAGAATATTAAAGATAATAATATCTTCTAGATTTTTGAAATGTATTCTTTTATGATCCAAAATTCCAATCTGTGGATTCTTTGGCTATTTTATATTAAAAAGCAAAATCTGGTTTGAAACTGCATTTTACAGAAAGTGCACCAGCTATCTTAAAGATAAATTTATAAGAGCAACTTGAAAGGAAATAACTACGTGTAGTCTTTTTTATCATGTGAGCTTTTAAAATAATTATAATAGAACCATTACATTATTGAATAATCTGAAAAATAATTAGTTTTCTAACATACATAAAGGAAGAGAGAGAAGAAAAGAACGTCATATGAATGCAGTGGCGTAGAGCAATTTTTTTTTTTTATCTTTGGACAAACCACGAAGGCTAAAAGCCTAAATACTAACGTACCGTGGGTATCTTAGGCGAGGTAAGAGGGAGTTTGTTGACACGGGACTTAAATACTTGAAGATTTGGGGAGGAAGGAAAGACCTCCGCGGGCAGCAGGTTCCACAACCTAGAAACTCTAGGGATAAAAGAACGAACAAAGTGGGAAGTTCGGGGCCTGTCCAGTTGGACCGTATAGGGATGCATACGCGCGGAACTACGAGTTTCTCTGTTGGGAACCGTAAGGGGAGGAACTAAACTGGACAATTCTTCAGAGCAGAAGCCACGGAAGTACCTATAAAAAGCGATAAATCCCCCACAGCCCGACGATGTGCAAGAGAAGGAAGCCTTTCTGTAACTGAAGGATCATTAATGAGAAGAATAGCTCTTCTTTGAATAGAATCAAGAATGCTTAGGGTTGTGGGGAACGCCATGCCCCAGATATGAGAACAATATTCCAAGGGAGGTCGGATTTGGGACACATATAAAGTGTATAAATTAGAAGAGGAAAAATACTTTTTGGCTCGAAAGAGAAATCCAAGCTTTTTGAAGCTGCCGTGGCTATAGATACAATGTGTTTATGCCAGTTAAGGTTACTTTCAAATGTGACGCCCACAAGATTAAAGGTGTCTTTGCTCTAGTAAACTTGGCCGCTCATAAGTAGAGGATGAGTATTTGATGACTTTTTTCGCGACAAGGAACATGATTGTGTTTTGGATGCATTAAAATGGACGAGATTGTTTGCGTTTGTTTTCCAAGTCAGGTTTAGTGATGGGTTTAGGAACCTTAAAACTGGAGTGAAGGGTACTATCGTCGGCGAAACTATGAACGGAATTAGTTGTGGACGAGAGAAGATCGTTGATGTAAAGAAGAAACAATGTTGGTGCCAGAACTGAGCCCTGAGGGAGGCGAAGTGGCATCAGCGAGGCCCCTTTTCTTTTGTTGCCAAGATCCATCCAATAAATCTATGTTACCAAACATGCCTTGACACGACTTACCTACTTATGATCAGAGTTGGGTAGTATTCGAATACTCGGTATTCTGAATACTATTCAGAATACATTTTGCCGGTATTCGAGTACTATTCGAATAGATTTATGTGTTTGATATTCGGTATTCGACGGAATACTTTTTTGCTCAGTATTCGGTATTCTTTATTCTGAATATCGTTTTTGAATATTCTGGTATTCGAATAGTGGTATTCTAATACCGATATTCGAATACTGGCATTCGAGTACTGGTATTGGAGTACTGGTATTCGAATACCGGTATTCGAATACTAATATTCAAATACCTATATTCTGGTATTCAAATCTTGAATTTAAATACTGTTTGCAAATTTTATGAATATTACGTTACTTTTTATGCATCCTAAGCGGGTTAAAACATGTTCGCGGTGGTTTTGCCGACGACGGGGTAAAATTTGATATAAGTCATATATATCATCACTTGCAAACTAACAGTTTAGAAAGTTAGTTTTACAAATTAAAAAAAATGTAATTTAATATGTTTTTTAAATCTTGATATGTTGTTTCTATGGTCCTAATAGGTAAGTAATTTTGAACAGATATACATTTATTTTTGGAAACAAAAATATATCTAAATTAATTATTTTAACTTCTTTGGGGTTTTGCTATTAAAAAACAAGTAACTTGGTACAACATATAAAATTAGACATTGCAAACTATGTTTTCTATGTATTAGGTTAGACTAACATGTATTTATCTCCATTTTACACAAAAGGGATGTGTATAATAAATTTTATTATGTCAGTTTAAATCATGACTATCTGGTAAATCGTAGATAGTATGTACATGTATCCCAATTCCAAAAGTGCAGTCAATAATTTAAAAAAAAGTTATTTTTGGAAAATTTGGGAGACGTCTTGTATGCTTGAAATGATTAGTTTTTAAGCAAGAATAAGGTACGCCACTGCATTTTTGTTATGAAAAACGTAGAAAAATAAGAATGAGTTGCTTTTTCAAGAGAAAGGAGCATTTTTTTGCTCTTCAGTATTCATAAATACCCTATCGTGGTATTCACGAATACTGAGTATTCGAATACTTTTTTTGTAGGTATTCGAAAATATTCGGTATTCGAATACTTTTTTACGGTATTCGTATTCGTATTCGAATACCAAATTTCAGTATTCGACCCAACTCTGCTTATGATAGTGAAAAAGTAGAAATGCGTAGTGGGAGTATATTAAAAAGCATAAAGTTTAAAAAAAGGTTAGTTTTGGCAACACACACATGAGTTCAATAATGAAAGCAGCCAAAATGTTCAGGTGTCCATGCGACAACCAAAATGTGATCTCAGGTAACTAAGAACACACTCTTTGTTTGACCTCCGGACAGTCCGGACGTGCATAGAGGACAACAAAGTTCTTCCCGGAGTGGCGGTTGGAGGTGCTGTACGAACGTTTTTTACGTTTGGGGATCAAGCAAAGATTCACGCTAAATTGACGGCATCTTTCTTCTGGATCTAAGCGATGTGAGTGAAGATTCCTATAGGCTGATGGTATCCTGTTTGGTGGTGAACACGAGGTATTTCTCAAATGGCGGGAAATAGATGGGCGTGCCATGGGAACTGTCAGTAGTGAAATTGAAGGTTATACGTAATACCAGTAGCAGGTCTTGGTTTGACAGCCGACAATTTATGCATTGCATCGATTGTAGAATTATTTTTGTATTCTTTTTGGAATTTCTGAGAGCTACGAGCTCGATTAACCATATTTTCCGCCGACGAAGCCCTGGAAAGCATAGTCCGGAAGGGGAGAGTGGTGGATTGGACCTGAAGGGACCAAAACCAAGAAAAAAATAGAGAGAGAGAGAGAGGTCACTAAGAATAAAAGAAAATATGTCGTTTGTATGGCGCTGTCACGCTTACTTCGATCGCATAAGTTGACAGTCTGTGACGAGCGTGGCCAATATTTTTTTGCTTTAAATTTAATTTTAAAATATCAAAAATCTGGGTATGGGATTCACACCAAATTTATACCAGATACCAGAGGCCTTAAAAGACTTATTTTAGTTAAGAAAATTTTAATTTTAAAATTTGCAAATAATAATAATTTTTTTCATTACACCCCACCCCAAGAAAAGAACCAAGGTTCAAAAGCAAATCCTCTTTTGGTATTTTTTTTTGTAAATTTGAACAAATCTTGGCGACAAAGTCCAAATTTTTTAAAATATCTACATTTTTTGATAATTAGAGGTATCTGAAAACTTTGCATAAAAAAATTGTGGAATGCAAAAATTTCAACTGGCTATAGTTTTAAAAAAATACAGAAAAATTAAAAATATGTCGATAAAATTTGATTAAACTTACGAAAGAAATACAAAAAAAGGATTTGCTTTTGACACTTGGATTTTTTCTGAGGAGGTGGGGAATATCAAAAAAAAAAAGGTAATCCAAAAAATTAACTTTTTTCGCAAATTTAAAAATTTAAATTTTCTTCACCACAGTTTTTTCTCTTG
Organism: Listronotus bonariensis; assembly: GCA_014170235.1. Lineage (NCBI taxonomy): Eukaryota > Metazoa > Arthropoda > Insecta > Coleoptera > Curculionidae > Listronotus > Listronotus bonariensis. The sequence continues at coordinate 20,562 of JACEGR010000859.1, read as the reverse complement.
GGGCCACCAGCAACTGATATAAATCTAGTGTGGGTCCCACACTTCGCAAACACTTAACTACGCCCCTGTATGAATTCAACAAGTAAGTGATTAATGACACGTCAGTTTTAGACCATTTAGTGTCGAAATCCATACGCGTTTCTTTATTCAATTTTAGATAGTATTCAGCAATTTTTCTGACTCGAGATTATTAGATGAACCTATAAGATAAATTGATTAAGTGTCAAATATAAATTAAATATGCGATGTATGATAAATGAACTAAAAATAGTTACACCTTTAATCTGCATATAGCCCCTGGGCCAGTAATGAAATAAACTTCATAAAAAGAACACTTTTAAAAGCTACCACGAATATGCAACCAGCCATTTATAGATGCAGCGCTTTAACCCAGCCTGTCAATGTCAAATATTTCGGGTGTCGGACTGGGTGAACGCGTCACTTTTTTGTCAGACAAGTCTACCACAATGTTTAACAAGCACTTTTTAAACATTGTGCCAAATTGTAAGGGTTACAGTCACAAAACCTGCCTAGTCCGATACCCGAAACATGTGTTTGACTCTTATGGTTTCATACTGTAACCATTTTTGGCAAGATGTTTAAAAATTGCATGTAAAATATTTTGGTAAACTTGTACGATAAAAAAGTAACGAGTTTGCCCAGTCCGACATTGATAAGCTGGGTTAAAGCGCCGCTTTCATATTTATCAGTATGTGTGGTAGACTTGTCAGGAGGAACGCCCCTTAAAAGTTTTTGAAACGGTTCTTTTCATTAAGTCCTTTTTATTGCTGGCCCGGGGTCTAATATCAATAAACAGAAAAGTAAGAAAATATTAATTTTCTCAGAAAACAGTTTTTAAATTAACCCCCGGAAAGTCGTACGAAGAGGAGGGGCAATGAGGAAAATTGCCTTTTCCAGGAGCAAGGGCATATTTACGGGGAAGAGGGTAAAGGGGTAATCCCCCCAAGAAGTGCCGACGACATAAAAATATAGTACATGTTCGAAAGATTTTTAAATTTCATGCAATTTAAAGTTACCAATATTTTTTCTCATGAGCTAATTCCCAAATATGCTTACTTAAACAAAAATTTATAAATAACACAGAACAGTTTAAATTTCTTTATAACTAATAGCAATAAATATTTTTTCGGCTCTTACAAAGATCGATTGTTTAATTTCCAGAGATGCTGAACTGAAAAATAAAAAACGGTCGCCTGGCCCTCGTCTGCATTTTTTTGCTAAGTAATACATTTTTAGAGCATTATTTTTAAGCGTCAATAATTTAATTTTAGTAAACCTATGTGTGGTGTGTAATATGCACTTATTATAGTGATTATAGTGAAGTGGTGAGAAGTCAGACATTTTTTTCAAATTTAGTATTCTAGTCGTGTGCATCCTGTTTAATTTTGAAGGTAAAAATTTTATAACCATCAATGTTAACCGTTTTTAAAATAAACAAACTTAAATTAATTAAGTCCAGACGCTAAAAGTTACTAATTCTATTCTATGTTGAAAGAAGGAATTTAACATAGTTTTTAATTTTATAGATTTTTTTATTTTTTATTTTTCTATTTAAGTGTGTAATCCATTTCTGTAAAGATAAAGCATGATTTTTACTTATTTAGAATTAAAATAGATAAAGTGTGTTCACAAATGGACTGATGTACTCTTAGAAACATTTTGGAAAAAAGTTATTTTTAATAAAACTTTTGCTTTGTCTGAAATAATAAAAACGAGTATAAAAATTGCCATATGATTTACAGGGTAATTTGTAAAAAAATTGTAAAATTAATAAATAAATAAAATATGTATTTCAAACCATTAAACCAAACCTCTAATAATATTACTTTTAGGTGAAATTATTTAAGTAAAGTATTTTTGAAAATGATATACTTAGGTATCTATTATCTATTGAAAAATAACACCTATAAAGATATGACTGCATTTCTAAATTATTTATTTTAATAAGTTGTTAAAAATTATTTTTAATTCGAATTTTACCCCCTCACCCCATGACAAAAAGCTAAATCCACCCTTGCCCAGGAGAGGTGTAAATGGGCTTTCCCCCTCCAACCCAGTAGAGAAATGAATATGGCAAGGTTAGGACCTTTTTTGCTTTATACTTTTCAAAAGGCGAGAACTTTTTTTGGTCTTCAATATTAATTTGTATTGGCAAAATGGAAATTAAAATTATTTTGGTAGGTTCGCATCCGTATTGTACATAAGGATCTTTTTTGCACTTCCCTTGTTTCAGATGTATTTTTTTATATACTTTGTTGCCTCCTCCAAAACCCATACACCCTGTATGTATTTAAAAGTACTACTAATGCAACATAAGCGTATCAATGATTTTTCTTTACTATTTGAATCGTTTTATTTGGTCAATTACCATAACTGGACTAAACGAACATATTTCATATAAACGGCGGAAGGAAAAAAGAAAAATAATGCGAATCGAGTCTAAAGTTAAGTCTGCTACTTCTGTTGCGCTTCAATGATTCTGAATAATAAATTATTTTATAGACTGGTTTTTCTGAAAAATATCGTTGCACATAGATGCATAAAGAAACAGTGGCGCCGATGTTAAAGGCATTTTTAGTATACCTTACAAGAGAAAATAAATAAATGTAAATGACTTATTACTATCGATAATTTATTGGCAAAAAAATTGGGTCATTTTGAATTTGTGATTTTCTACCTATGTGCTTTTTAACACTCTGATCTGGATGGATTGCCAATAGTAATCACCTGTGCGAAACAAAAGATACTTTTCATGGGCAAAAAAGTGTTTGTGCGCTAGAGTACCAGTCATCACCGGTCGCTACCCAATGTCTACGTGCGGGCACCAAACGAACTATCAGCATTATCGGGCATAATATATCAACGCGTTGTCTGGGTTTCCCGAGAGACGGTGAGCCAGATCAGTATTTTGCCATGGTTTTTAAATACGCTCGCTCGTAAACGTACCGATTTGTTTACTCGCCCGCAAAAATCCCTAAAATGGTTCTAGCCACTGCGGATCTTAATGTGGGATATCATTGTTCTAAAAGAAACTGAGTCCTAAATATTAAAAGATATATTATTTCTCTGCCTGAAATAAGTCGGAATCACAAATGCAACGACATATACCAACTTCAGGAACTGACCAGAAGCTGAAAGAGTATTTGTAATTGCATAACATCGATCATAATATGATCCTTTATGTAATTAACTGTATGTCTCGTTGACTTTAAGCAGTCACTGATGCAAAACAAGAGAATTCACGTTATTTATGAATACATTCTCGAATTAATGTAATGCTTTTTAATTCATTATTTGCTGATTACAAAGAGTAGAAAAACTTTTAATATTTTGAATATCAGCTTATAAAGTAAGATATCAAAAATGTGATAATTTCAAAGTAACCTAAAATTCTTGCTTGCCATTATCTAAAAACTTACTTTTGGCCTTTTCCAAGTGAATTGAAATGGTGGTGTCTGATGATAGAAAACCGAAGCCTGCGTAGCCGGAAAATCTGGATCTTCCCACAGTTCTCCTCGTTTTAAACAAGCTCTTCGTATTCGTTCGTATTCACTCATCACCTGAAAGAATAAAATAATATAGAAAAACTTAAAATAGGATTATGACTAGTTTAGTTTTTAATCAGATTGTAATAAATGCAATAAATAGATCGTAGACAAGAATGACGTAACTAGACACTGGTTTTTGGGGAGGCTTAAGCCCCAATTTATAGAGTATATTTGCCGAAAACACTAATACATTTTAAATGCCGGGCGGGGGTGGGGTTGGGGGTTAATCGCCGTCGTGGAAGGGCTAAGCTCCCCTAGCCTCCCTAATTTCTCATTTACTCTGCATCCAGAATATTTGGAATAGCCAAAACTCGCTTCATAATGTTGGGTGTTACCGGATGTTGCTACTTCTTAAGTTTGTTCCTATTAGTTTTTAAGAGAAACTATATGAAATTTTACGGTAGGTTAAAACCATAAATTAACATTTTTGACATTATCAAAATCTTAAAATCACTTTCGGATTTACCAGAAGAACCGTCAACTCTCCTATTTTAAATACAATTGCATCCTTCTTTTTATATTTTTTTATAGTCTATAAAAAAATCCACTGATATATCATCATTATCATTATAAATAAATTAATAAATAAATAAATAAATAAATAAATAAATAAATAAATAAATAAATAAATAAATAAATAAATAAATAAATAAATAAATAAATAAATAAATAAATAAATAAATAAATAAATAAATAAATAAATAAATAAATAAATAAATAAATAAATAAATAAATAAATAAACAAATAAATAAATAAAAAAATAAATAAATTATATATAATAAAACTAAGTTGATAAAATGTGCGTGCCGATAAAACTTGAAAAGGAGTCCCGATACGATAAAGGGACTTATATAGTGTGATAGCCCTTTATCCCCCTCGAACAAGAAAGTTTCCGTTTTACCCTAAAGGGCGTATTTTTAAAGATATAAGGACTCTTTCAACCCTTCAACTTGGAAATTAAGTGTAGTGGCGCCATCTGTTGTCGAGTATTTGAACTTCATTTAGAACAACGGTTATTTGGGTCTCATATCAACTCCCGAGCGAAGCCGGGAATCATAGCTAGTATTAGATATGGAGTTTATTTTAAAAATAGAGATCAATAAAATAAGTAAGGTTTTTTTTTCGCTTTAAAAATAATTTTTGTTTAGTAGGCTCTGATATGTATAAGTATGGCATTGTTTTAAATGAAACACGCCGTATATTTAATCACCATTTAGAAAATATTTCAAGGAGCAATTACAAAAGTACATACATATCATTTACCCATATGTATACACCCAATTTTTAATAAAAGGTGTCTGACTATATTTTGACCCATTTTGATCGACAATAACTTTAAAACTAATGAAGTTATCAAAAGGTGGTTATCGCAAAAACCATGGATTTTTTAAAAGTTTGTTGTTATATCTTCGCCATTTACTTGTGATATCTCGTAAGGACAAAAACAAAATGACCGATTTTACGATACATACAATATAATAAGGCAACTTTCTTATTTTAAATGAAACACCATGAAAAATTTTCCTTTAATCTTAAAATTTAATCTTTCCCCTTAAAAGAAACATATGCTATGGTTCTTTTATCATATTATAATGACAGTATAGGGAATTATTTTCGCTTATTTTTTTATTAACAATGGTAATTTCAAAAAATAAAAGACAATTGATCTCTAGAAAATGAACTGCATGGCATGTAAGAGTATTATTTATCAAAAGAAGCCGAAGCAGGTATATATGGAGACAAACCGAGGACGAAAATAAACATCGGTCTCAGACAACACCCTATACGGTGTTCCAGGCGGAAATTGTAGCCATAGAACAATGTGCTAGGGAAATCACCAGAAGGAGATACATGGGTAAAACCATAGTAATTTATTCGGACAGCCAGGCAGCCATCAGGGCGATCAGTTCATGCAAGGTCAGCTCCAAGCTGGTGCAGGACTGCGTTGCCGCCCTGGGAGTGGTGGGTGCGTCCAACAAACTAACTATTGCCTGGGTACCAGGACATGAGGGCCACTAGGGCAATAAGAAAGCCGATAAACTGGCGAAGGAGGGTGCAGGCAGGGCAATGGTAGGCCCCGAGCCCTACTGTGGTATTCCGTCATGCCAATTAAGGTCATCTATTAGATCATGGATCATGAGGGAATCCCAAGGCTGGTGGATAAGAACACCAGGACAGCGTCAGGCGAAAAAATTTATAAAAGCATACTCGCCGGAATATACGAAAGACCTTCTGAATTACAACCGGAAGGCAGTAAGAATTATAGTGGGTCAACTAACAGGTCATTGCAGACTGAATATACACCTGGAAACAATGGGCCTGGCAGAAGAAAATCTTTGCAGGTTTTGCCAGGAAGAAGAAGAATCCGCAGAACACATATGGTGCTATTGCGAAGCCCTTTGTCGTCTGCTGTTTGCAAGGTTGGGTGAGGAAAAATCTAAAGCAGCAACATTTACCAAGGAGCCAGTTTCAGTGAAGTCTGATTAAACAGACCGGCTTGGATAGCGTGCTCTAACATATGGATGGAGGATACACAATAAACCTGAGCTGGTTGCAGTATTAGAGATTACAATCCACCTCCAAGCTAAACTAATCTAATCTAATTATTTAACAATGAAAAGTTGTCACATAGAAAATTATAGAAAAAAACAGCTTTAAAGTTATTTATATACAAAATAATTGTTGCAGTAAAGCCAGCTAACTTAAAAAAAAAAAAATTGGTAATATTGTAAATAATCTCGAGCTCTGTTGCCGTATTTTTCTTCTGTGCCCTTGTATGTAGCAGTTAATTTTTTAAAAATAAAAAAATACCACAGTTAGTAAGTATCAAAAGTTAGGTTTAATCTTAAAGTGCGTTAAAAATACTACTAGTTTGCCAATTTAAAACATTGTGAATTTTGCCTTCACTAATAGCAAAGTTATTAATGGCAGGCACTTAATTTCGATGACCCTGTATATGAATATTTTTAACGCTTCAGTTTCTTCGTAAACATGACCCGGTAAAGGTTCAACCCAAACAATCTAATGTTTCTAGCCCAATTTAAATACCACTGATACAGTTTACACGTTGACAAGTGGAAGTAACAACCTGTATAATTGGGTTATTGTTTGTCCTCGATTTAATGTAACGTTTCGATGTCTGATGTGAATAAAAATGGAGACGACCTCCATACGACCATGCTTTATCACAGATGCGGTTTCGTTGACCCCAAGCAGGTCTTTAAAAGAATTTTTATTATTTTAAAAAGAAAGAAACCACTCGTTTTTATTAGTCTATGTGTTTCATTTTTATTTAACCTGAAGCTTTAGCAAACATGTTTGAAATGTTGCAAAAATCGTTGTGGATGTTTTATTGCATGTAAAAATAACTTTAAAAATCTAAATTTACCTAATATATTGCTAATATTTACGTATACAGGTTGAGCTACATAACATATCACATACAGGTAATGTAAGGAAAAGAGACAATCTAACTAAATCCCGGCATGTAAACATGCGTGACTAATACAGCTTGTTTTGTTATTCTATTACTCGCTGATGTACCAAAACTGCTTGCTCAAGCAGTATAAACTAGGGCTGGCAACCGAAACCGGTTTTTGATTAACCGGTTAACCGGTTTTCGGTTAACCGCGGTTTTTGCTAAAACCGAAAACCGGTATTTGAAAACCGGTTTTCGAATACCGGTTTTTGGATAATGGGACCAAAATCTAAAAGCGGTTTCTTCGAATATCAATTAATAGGTTTTTGGTTGATTGCGGTTTATATCTAAAAGAAAAACCGTCATGTTGACAGATTTAATATAATTTTTCTTATAATATACGTCGTGCCAGCTCGCTACTTGCAGTGTTTTGAACACTAGCAGGTCAAAATTAGACAAAAAAACATTCCGGAGAGCCACTTTTCTTTTTCTGTTTTTTTATTAACCAATAAACCAAGAAAAAACACCCAAAATAGAATACCAATTTTAAATAAAGAGGAAAAAATAAATTATATATGTGTGTATGGAATTTTTACATCACCTTTAGCCCAGTCATTTGGTCAAATAAAAAGGGGTTACCTGGAAAGTTTTCCGGGAGTTTTGAAAATCGGCATTGTTATAGATTTCGGCCTGCTCTTTTCGAATTTCAACTTTGCCACCTCGTATCTGCGCCGCTCGCGCCGCCATATTGGAAAAATGGCGCCTAATAACAGTTTCTTTACAATATCTCCTTTCCGACACATTTTTCGAGAAAAACATTAATATACAAAATTAAACTAGAGAAAATTTCCTACAATTTATGTATTTACAATGTTCTTTGCAAAATCAATAGTTTTTGGTGTACAAGCAAAAAAAATATATTTATCCACACCCCACGTTTTTTTCTGACTCTCTTGACCTTAAACAAAAGATCTGTCTGAGGAACTGAAAAAAAGTATATACCCTGCTCAATTAGTCTTTTTCTTTTGCATTCATAAACACTCCTAAACAAGCCCCGGCTTGCACCGTCTCTGCTCGCACCGCAAAATTATGGATCAACAATTAAGGGGATTGTTAGGTCATATTTGTTTCTTGTTGAAAGCATCGAGGTGGCACGATTTGCTTATAAATATATTTTTAGTAAAATGTTGAAGGAAAGTGAAATTCTCAGTTGTTCAAGTTGGATCAGTTTTTTTTTTTGAAGCAGAAAGAATGGGCAACTGGAATTTACATCTTGACACTATTCAGAAAATGATACCTTTTTTCATGCCAGTGGTCACTTCTTATATGCTAAATCTTGCCATTTATATTTGCAAGACATGTCGGATTTAAAAAATCGAATGACAGTTGAAGAATACGAACTTTTTACAACTAAAGGATATTTTACAATTAGACGTTCTGACAAATTTTGGTGTGGCACATGGTCAGATATGACAATTGAGCAATCATTGATGAGGACAATGAAATGCTTTGGCGGCCTTACTCATGGACGAGGAGTCAACGACAGCGTGCTTTCCAAATGGACTTTAGGAATGGTATTCTTGCACAATATTTGCGATGAAGTTGAAAACTTTTGCAATGTTGCTTTTTCTGGGTCTGAGCAGCACGTCGAAATGAGAAGTTCGCGGGTCAGTCGCGACAATGATGATGTAAAAAACTGATGGATTGGCTGTGCAACCATCCACCTTTTCCAGAAGTAAAGGATATTATGTCAATAAGCACTGGCGTTGTCGGAGATGAAAAGATAAACTGTCATATGGCTCATGAAATTGGTTGTACTGGTATCTCTAACATCATTGGTAGCAATTTTTATACAGTAAAATTTAAACGGAGTGACAGAATAAAATCACTTGGTATTATGAATTCAGGCATTCTGATAGAAGGTGATATTGTTCCGATAAATCCATTATTAATTTTCCAAAGAATGTGCATTGCAAAAGAATCTGAAGAGGAGCTTAAAAACTTTCTTTCGTACGAACTTGCTCCATTTCCATTATCGCTTTTCAACGACGAAGGCATGCGTAAATGCGTTAAATCTTCCATGTATAAGGCATTTGAGCAACATTGTGAAAACATAAATTTTGGCAATACAATGTATGTTATCGACGGAGGGCACTTATTACACCGAGTCCTTTGGCATCGCGGTGAACCATTTTCATCTATTTGCAATAACTACATTGCGTACGTTCAATCAAAATATAAATCCAATGCCATAATCGTATTCGACGGATATCCTGAAAATGTAGCAAACCATAGTACCAAATTTGCCGAGCGATACCGACGATCACGGTTAACTACTTCAGTGGACATACTTTTTGATGAGACAATGATTCCAACTGTGTCACAAGATAAATTCCTGGGAAATGAAGCGAACAAGAACCGCCTTATTAGAATGCTAAAAACAAAATTTGAAGCTGAGAATTTTACGGTCTTGCAAGCCATGGAAGATGCGGATACGCTAATTATACATACCGCAATACGTGTTTCACCATCATACGATACTGTAATAGTGGTCGGCGAAGATGTAGATCTTCTTATTCTTTTGACAGCTTTATGTACCCCATCAAACGTGTATTTTCTCAAACCAGGAAAAGGAAAAATTGCCCAACAAATATATACCACTAAAAGTATCATAGATAAAACAGCGGCAGATCATATTTTGTTTTTGCATGCATTCAGTGGGTGTGATACAACAAGTGCACTTTTTTATCAAGGAAAAATAAAATTCATTAATGTACTCGAAAAATCCCTATTTAAGCGAGGTTATTGTGATATCCGTATTACTTATGAAATAAAAGAGTTTATTTCTAACTACAGATTTATTAAGATTCTACAGTCACATTATAAAGTCAACATGGCTGAAGCCGATACGGGCGCTACGCGGGGTCGTCGTTGTGCGGTGGGTACGTGGTAGCTTTGTTGGAGTAGGGAAGCAGACTGCCTGTCGTGGTCGCAATCCTCGTTCGCCGTGTTCCGTGATGTGGCAGGCATGCGCTGTTGTAGCTTGGCGTGATGTATACCGGATGTCCGTCGTCTGGTGCCGTATGTCACACCCCTCTTTGTTAAGCCATATTCCTGTAATGGTAAAAGCAATAACATCTCTTATTTTACAACATATTTATACTACATGTGTAGTATAATTGCATTCCTTCACTACAGTTACCAGTATTTCATTCATTTATTTTCGCGTCCTGATTTCATGCCTTTTTGTATGCAATCAGTTTTCTCTGCTGTCGAAATGCTAATGCTATTACTTTTATTAAGATTTGTTCTTCTTTTCTCTGGTTTAACTGTAGTCAAGGACTTAACTCTGCCTTTATCGACACTTCAATACAATAAATATATGTATACATTTATAGTGACACTTTTTGACAATGACATTGACATGATTATTTAACAAGTGTCAGTCTACAGCCCTATTCATATCTATTTATTTTTCTTTTTCGATACTTTGTATTTATAGTAGTATCCCCATTTTTGTTACTACACCCGTGCGCCTTCGCCATTTTTTTTTATTATTTATTTGTTCTAAAACAATATATAAATAAATACAAAACAACATTACAAAATACAATACAATACAAAAATCATTTATAACCGTTTGTCCTATATACAAGCTTTCTTTTTTTAAATTAAAACGTATCTTTTTCTACAGAAATATTATTTATACTTAGTCAAATTCCATTAGGACAAAATCTTTAAATTTATCTGGTGTTTTAATATTTCGTCCAGTTCTGGACACGTTAGTTTTAGGATTACCACTTTGCTTTAGTTTTTCACTAATTTTAGATTTAGAACAATTAGTTATTTTCTTATTTAAATTACTATCGATTCTATCCCTATCTATTAATGGAAAAGATACAACCTTTTCATTGTCCTCTAGCTGTGTCTTGTCCGTGATATCCTCCGTACTGATGCTCGATGTTGATGGTCTATCGTTAATGCATGGTGGTGCAAATTGGTTTGGTATTTCGGACTGGTTGACAATCTCCTGGCTAGACGTGTCAGGCTCGGTTCGAGTGGTTCGTGAGGGTAAGGCAACTTCACCTGTAAAAGAGATATCGCTATTTACTTGTTTAATATTTGGTTGATTTACATTAGATACAACATTTTTATTACTAATAGGAAAAGCATTGTTATTTAAACTGTTAAAATGTGCATTATGCCCCCTACATACTCGACCCTGATCTTTCTGTTTTCTAATTACTGTTTGATCATTCGCCAGTTCTCTCCTCTCTTCTTTTGGCATCTCTTCTTCTTCGTTAAACTGGTTGACTTCTCTGTTTAAAATTTGGTTGATATGTCTTTTCCACAGTTTTCCATCTTCTAAACGGCATAAATATGTTGTTTGGCCTACTTTTTTCCACTATTGCTTTTATCCATGCTCTTCTATTTACGTTTCTATAATCGGCAACCATAATTTTTGCCCCTATTTTTAATGTTCTTTTTCGGCCTCCATAGTATTTTATTTGCCTTTCTTGAGCTTTTTATGTTTTTCAAGATGTTCTCCGGATTCTGCATTGTTTAATTCTGGCATCTCCCTTAAAATATCCATTCTTGTTCTGATTTCTCTTTTGAACATTAACAACGCTGGTGTTTCTTCAGTGGAACAATGTTTTGTCGTCCTGTATGAAAATAGAAATTCCAAAAGTATTATTTCCAAGCTTTTACCCTTATTTTTCGGATCTGCTAATCTAGCTTTTACGTTCCTTTTCAGTGTTTTAACTGTATTTTCTGCTAATCCATTAGATTGTGGATGATCTGGTGGTGATGTGATATGTTTAATACCATTCCTTTTGAAAAAATTCTTCATACTTTTAGATGTATATTGAGATCCATTATCTGTAACTATTGTTTTCATCAATCCGAGTCTGGAGCATGCTTCTTTGATTTTTTCTTCTACCGCTTGCGTCGTTATGTTTTTCAATATGAATGCTTCAATCCACTTTGAATATGCATCTGTCAAAACCAATATATATTTCTTCTTTTCCAATTCTAGTAAATCAGAATGTACTCTCATCCATGGTTTATCTTCTATCTTCCACGGTGTAAGCGTGTGTTTTGATGGTGCTGACTTGTTCTGCAAGCAATAAATGCAACTCTTACAAACATTCTCTATTTCTTGATCTATACCAGGCCAATACATATATGATCTTGCAATATTCTTTGTCTTTGTTATTCCAAAATGATGTTCGTGTAGTTCTGACAATAATCTTTTCCTCAAAGATGAAGGAATCACAATTCTGTGTGCCCAGGTTAAAATATCATGCTCGTATATTAATTCATTCCTACGATTAAAAAATGGTCTTATTTCTGGAGTTATTTTCTTTGGCCATTTGGCACTCAAAACATACTCTGCAACTTCTTGAAGCACATCATCTTGTAGTGTTTTCTCCCTTATTTCCTTGTTGTCTATCGGCCATTCTTCTTGCATATCTGTAAAATAAAGATAATTTCCCTTTCCATTATATTCATCTGATATAACTTTGGTCTTAATTGGTGCTCTGCTCAAATAATCCGCAATTAGATTTTTTTTCCTTCGATATGCTCTATTTCGTACTTAAAACCGCTAATATAAGCTGACCACCTTTGCATTCTGTTTGCATGCATCAGAGGTATTCCTTTTTCAGGATTTAGCAGAGAAACCAAAGGTTTATGATCAGTGCGTAACAAAAATTTATTCCCTTGCAAATACTGATTTAATTTTAACATTCCCCAATAAATTGCTAAACACTCTAAGTGTATAATTGGATAATTTTTCTCGCTGGGCTGCAATGTCCTAGACACGCAAGCTACAATTTTTCTGCTCCGTCTGGCATTTTATGTGACAAAACTGCCGATATCCCCACCGTACTAGCATCGCAAGTTAAAACAAGTGGTAGATCGGGATTAAAATGAGCTAATACTAGATCAGATGACATGATTTTTTTATCTCTTTAAATGCTTTTTCACACTCATCTGTCCACTTAAACTTAGTTTCGTTTTTGAGCAAATCATAAATTGGTCTTAAAATGACTGCTGAATTTGGCAAAAATTTATTATAAAAGTTTATCATACCCAAAACAGATCTCACTTCGGTCAGATTTGACGGTGCTGGTGCTGCTAGAATAGCCTGGATCTTTTTTTGATTTGTTTTCAAACCTTCTTTCGAGATTACGTGTCCAACATACTCCACTTGATCCTTGAAAAATTCGCACTTCCTTGGATTCACTGTCAAACCTGCTTTCCTCAGTGTGTCTAGTACTCTTTCCAATGTTGCCAGATGCTCCGTTTCATTTTCCCCAGTCAAAAGTATATCATCTAGAAATGTTACAACGTTATCAAAATTTATGAAAAGTTGTTCAATATATTTTTGAAAAATAAAACTGGCCACTGTTATACCGAACGGTAAACGATTGACATTATATAACCCTTGATGAGTACTCCATGTTAATATTTTTTTCCTTCCTCATCCACTTCAAATTGGTTATATGCCATGGATAAATCTAGTTTCGTGAAATGAATGCCTTTATGTAACTTTGAAAAAATTTCTTCCACCCGGGGAAGAGGATATGTTATGTTTTCTTTTAATGCTTTATTTACTGTTAACCGATAATCAGCACATAAACGTATATCACCATTTTCTTTTAAAACTGGTACCAATGGTGTTGCCCAATCCGACGTTTCAACTGGTGTAATAATACCTAACGATTCTAACCTATTTAATTCGTCTTTCACTTTTTTACGAAAGGCTAGCGGTACTGGTCTGGGCTTAAAAAATTTTGGAGTACTGTTTTCTCTTAGGTATAATTTAACTTTACCAAACTTAAACTTACCAATTTTCTCAGTGACAACATCTGGGTATTTTTTACAATTTCATCTACTCGCCTTTCTATGTTGACCTGATTCACCATCTCGAACCTCACTCCAAAAACGTCCAGCCAGTCGATTCCCAGTATATTTGGACCACCATTATCTATAACATACAGTTTTATTTTATTTACTTTGCCTCTATACGTCATATCAACAATGAAATATCCTTCAGGCTCAAATGTATTATTATTATAACTTTTTAAAATAATATTATCTTTTTCATTTTAAAATTTGAAAAATTATTTTTATATTCTTTCAAATTAATTGCAGAAATTGAACTTCCACTGTCTATAAAAAATAAGAAAAATTGCTTTTTAATTTCTACTTGGACTCTGAAACGGTTGTAGCTATTCCCTACAGTAAAAACATTTTCAACATTAACATTACAATTACATAAATTTTTACATTCACAGTTAAAAAGACATTCACGATTTTCCATGTTAAAATTGTCTGCTTTTTCCCTAAATAAATTTTTATTTTTTTGTCACTATTTTTTTCTAAGTTTTGTTAATTGCCAACACATTTCTTCTCTTTCACTTTCGTACTGTCCCGATAAATTACTGTCATTATCCCCGTTTTCTGGATTTTCGTTTATAAAATGAAAATTACGCTTTTTGCATACCTTTGCAAGGTGTCCTCTCTGATTACAAATTCGGCAAACATAACTTTTAAAACGACACTCACCTCCATGCGTGCCATTGCAAACCTGACATTTCCTCATTCGTGACGTCTTGTTCCGGTCAGCCATGTTGGTCCTGCGCGATCCCCCTCCGAATCCGCTGTTGTCCCCATGATTGGCTGCACCGCTGCTTGACGTTGGTCTTGGTCGTGACGTCACTGGATGGTTTGCCGCGCTTCTCCCAGCTCCTCCATTTTGGACGCTAACGTTTCTTGGTTTGCCTTTGACGAAATTAACCAAATTTTCGCCTTGATCACCATCCTTCTTGATTGCGATTTCCACCATTTTTTCCAGATCTGATTTTCCATCCTCCTCACACATTCTTTCAAAAATGTTGGTTTTTCTAAGACCTGTTACGAACTTGTCTTTTAGGAAAATCTTCAGATTGGACTCGAATTCACAATTTACTGATAATGATCGGACTCTTGCATACCATTCAGCAACCGATTCGTTTTCACCTTGCTTTGCATCGTGAAACTTTCTTCTTTCTTTCCACACACATGTCTTCGGGCAGTATTGCTGGTTTAATATTTTAATCAATTCCTCAATAGACTTCGTATTTGGATTGTCTGGGTAGCACAAATCTCTTAACAATTTAAAGGTTTCACTGGAGATTAGACTTAGAAGAGTTGATACTTGATTTTCTTTCTTGGTTTCGTTCGCTTTGAAAAATTCTCTCAGTCTTTCTGTGTAAATTACCCAGCAGTCCACGTCCGGTTGGAATTCTTTAAAATTAAAATTGTTTAAAGCCATTTCTTGAAATTTTTTTTGCTAAACCACGTGCTCAACCTCGCGTTTTTTCCCGGTTTTTTTTTTTTTTTTTTGAAATAATATGTTCGTTACCGCGTTTTCCGATTTTCACTCGTCGCCAATTGTGATATCCGTATTACTTATGAAATAAAAGAGTTTATTTCTAACTACAGATTTATTAAGATTCTACAGTCACATTATAAAGTCAACATGGCTGAAGCCGATACGGGCGCTACGCGGGGTCGTCGTTGTGCGGTGGGTACGTGGTAGCTTTGTTGGAGTAGGGAAGCAGACTGCCTGTCGTGGTCGCAATCCTCGTTCGCCGTGTTCCGTGATGTGGCAGGCATGCGCTGTTGTAGCTTGGCGTGATGTATACCGGATGTCCGTCGTCTGGTGCCGTATGTCACAGTTATTAAGGTATTTAAAAATCAAACGCTGACCCAGAGGTTATTGCCAAAGCAGGAGAACGTTTCCTTCTGGAATTATATGGTTGCAGTAATGTAAAAATTAAGAAAGGTATGTCCTTAAATGAATATAGATATGCATGCTTCACAAAATCAGCATATAAAACTAAATTTAATATTGCGTCGCTACCACCAACAGAAGCAGCAGCGCGACAACATTCATTCCGAACCTATCACCAGGTTCAGCAGTGGTACTCGAATGAAAAAAATGCAGAATAATGGGGATGGAACAGAAAGAAAAATGGGCTAATTCCTGTAACTACACTTGAGCCCCCAGCCCCAGAGTCCTTGTTAAAACTTATTTCTTGCAAATGCAAAAAGGGATGTCAGAGAGCCTGTGGATGCAGAAAAGCTGGGTTAAAATGCTCCGTTATATGTGCAAATTGTAGTGGTGCTTATAAAAATTCTCAAGTTCGACTGGATAACGATGAAGAGGAAGAAATAGAGACTATTTTCAAGTACACGCTTGATAAAATGGAAAACAAAGATGTTTGTGATAATTCTGATAATCACATTGCAGATGATGCGGACGACATATCGGTTTGCGACGTCTCGATCGATGCCCAAGACGAACTCGCAACGCCAGGGGCTCAATTCTGCTAAATTGAACTCATTCGTTCGGTTTTATTTTTTCAAAAATATATTGAACAACTTTTCATAAATTTTGATAACGTTGTAACATTTCTAGATGATATACTTTTGACTGGGGAAAATGAAGCGGAGCATCATTGGAAAAAGTACTAGACACACTGAGGAAGGCAGGTTTGACAGTTAATCCAAGGAAGTGCGAATTTTTCAAGGATCAAGTGGAGTATGTTGGACACGTAATATCGAAAGAAGGTTTGAAAACAAATCAAAAAAGATCCAGGCTATTCTAGCAGCACCAGCACCGCCAAATCTGACCGAAGTGAGATCTGTTTTGGGTATGATAAACTTTTATAATAAATTTTTGCCAAATTCAGCAGTAATTTTAAGACCAATTTATGATTTGCTCAAAAATGAAACTAAGTTTAAGTGGACAGATGAGTGTGAAAAAGCATTTAAAGAAATAAAAAAAATCATGTCATCTGATCTAGTATTAGCTCATTTTAATCCCGATCTGCCACTTGTTTTAACTTGCGATGCTAGTACGGTGGGGATATCAGCAGTTTTGTCACATAAAATGCCAGACGAAGCAGAAAAATTGTAGCTTGCGTGTCTAGGACATTGCAGCCCAACGAAAAAAATTATCCAATTATACACTTGGAGTGTTTAGCAATTTATTGGGGAATGTTAAAATTAAATCAGTATTTGCAAGGGAATAAATTTTTGTTACGCACTGATCATAAACCTTTGGTTTCTCTGCTAAATCCTGAAAAAGGAATACCTCTGATGCATGCAAACAGAATGCAAAGGTGGTCAGCTTATATTAGCGGTTTTAAGTACGAAATAGAGCATATCGAAGGAAAAAAATCTAATTGCGGATTATTTGAGCAGAGCACCAATTAAGACCAAAGTTATATCAGATGAATATAATGGAAAAGGAAATTATCTTTATTTTACAGATATGCAAGAAGAATGGCCGATAGACAACAAGGAAATAAGGGAGAAAACACTACAAGATGATGTGCTTCAAGAAGTTGCAGAGTATGTTTTGAGTGCCAAATGGCCAAAGAAAATAACTCCAGAAATAAGACCATTTTTCAATCGTAGGAATGAATTAATATACGAGCATGATATTTTAACCTGGGCACACAGAATTGTGATTCCTTCATCTTTGAGGAAAAGATTATTGTCAGAACTACACGAACATCATTTTGGAATAACAAAGACAAAGAATATGGCAAGATCATATATGTATTGGCCTGGTATAGATCAAGAAATAGAGAATGTTTGTAAGAGTTGCATTTATTGCTTGCAGAACAAGTCAGCACCATCAAAACACACGCTTACACCGTGGAAAATAGAAGATAAACCATGGATGAGAGTACATTCAGATTTACTAGAATTGGAAAACAAGAAATATATACTGGTTTTGTCAGAAGCATATTTCAAGTGGATTGAAGCATGGCAGGCTTCCGCCATGTTGACTTTATAATGTGACTGTAGAATCTTAATAAATCTGTAGTTAGAAATAAACTCTTTTATTTCATAAGTAATACGGATATCACACTAACCTTTTGTATTTTGTGGAATAACCCACGCGACCCACGCCATGCAAAAAACCCAGAAGTGTCTGGTTCATCTGCGTTGACCGAAAAAATGTATATGCAATTATTTAAACAGTTAGCGCCCTCCCTTGGGTATGCTCCTAACTAAAATTATAGTGTATTGTTGGTTGCGTCGAACTTGTATTCATTGGTTCCCATAACACTTTCTTTTATATATTTGTTTTTATATGGACGGGACCTACAGCCTAAAGTAGGTTCCGAACCACGGATGTCCTATTCATGATAACCTAAGGCCAGGCCTTTCACAAGAAAAGGCCCTATGCATTCGTATTATTCGACTGATTGGGGTCCGCAAGTCTGCGGTTGCTTGGACACGGTAAAGTGGGTTTTAGTGGAACTTAAGCGTCGATACATTTAACACTTTTTGGCCGTATTTCGTTAGACTAACCACTAAATGTTTGACCAAACTTTATATATAAATTTTTGGTCAAGCCTGGATTCGAACCAAGTTTTGCGTCGGTTGTGCGCCTAACAACCCAGCGCCTTAACGCACAGGTCATCACCCGATCGGTGGTTTTTTGAGGCGCTGATTAGTCGGCAATATTTCGTTCTCTAGATGTTTATGTTTAAACTTGAATACAAAACAAACGTAAATTCATTATATTTTCCCTTCTTTTTGCATGTAATTCAAGAATTTTTCACCTTATACATTTTTCTATTTATTAACCCCTTTTTCCATAAAATTGCTTACCTTTACTTTTAATTATTTTCATCGCAGTAGCCATGGCGACGCCCCACTGCAATTTTATGGAAAAGAACTGGTAAAATAAACACAAAAATGGGTGTTTAAGAGGTAGATATCAAAAATTTAGTGCCAATTTAGCTTAAAATCAATAACTGTTTGCAAAAAAAGGGAAATAAAATAAAACTAGTAAAGTAAGTAAATTTGCTTTTTAACTTTAATGATCCATTTATTATTTCGTGGCCTAAAACACTTAGTTTGTAGGGCCAGAATCAGAGAATAAAAAGTTTATTGATAGATATCTTGAAAACGAAACGCCTAAAAATTCTGTCAGATTCGTAATCAGCGCCCGAAAAAACTCCGTATGCCAAAAACATCAAAATCGGCATGGTGTCCGATAAATACACAATTATCGTACACCAGTGCCGTGATTAAGCAGTAGGCTGACTAGGCTACAGCCTAGGGTGCCGTGAAAAATAGGCGCCAGACTATAATTTGATTTGTGAATAGGGTGGCCTGAGAAGGACCTTTTTTTAGTAGTAGGGCGCCACTCAGGCAATTTTTTCCCCCTTTTTTTATAAAAATAGGCGCCCCAACAATTCCAGCCTAGGGCGCTTAAACAGTAAATCCTATACTTGTAAAAAATGTATTTATTAAATTATTGGTAAGTATAACGTAACGGCAATGATTAAACATCACCGGGTAAATCTAACTCGATACTTTAGTTTACAGTATAGGTAAAATAGGTTTATGGTACATTTAAAATAAAAATGCGGATATGTTCTAAGAAGCGAGACATTTTTAAAAATCGGCGGAACGCGGGACAGTCCACCAAAAAGCGGGACTGTTCCGCCAAAATCGGGACGTGTGGTCACTTTAGTGTAATGCAACCTGTAATACAACATACAACGCAACAAGATTCGCTCGTTTAGACGGTAGCGCGTAGTGCGAGCTGTTTTGCAGGCTTTTCTACCAATCAATACAACCCGCACTACAACCTCGATGGTCTACATGTTCGTTTCAAATGCGAATAATCCTATTTGCAAGGAAGGTTACAGCAACGACATTAAGACTCTTTATTGCATTGCATGTTGCGTTGCACGTTGCATTTTACACATCTATATGCGGCTTAAAATATACATGGTACAAGTTCCTTTAAAGAACTCTTCAAAACTACTTCATTTAATATATCCATCTTTATTAGTTTCCGAAATATGGTACACAAATCTGAAGACTAGGAGTAAATTTTAATTTGGGGTGTCACGGAAACAATTGCAAGTAACTAGTGAGCTAATTAAAAATTATTGGCATCGCCATTAAATCAAAACTAATAAATATAGACAGATCAAATATAGCATTTTTGTAATGCTTTTTAAATATATTCTATATTGTGATTTTAAAATACATAATTTGTCCGACGAGGATATCCGGTTAACGAATCTGCATATGTACGATTGCGCCCAAAAAAACTGGTACAACAAAATCTAGTTTTACCTTCTCGTCTATTAAAATACTTATTAGAAGAGAAATTTAAAAATAAGTATACATTTTAATTTGGTCACTTAACACTGGGATTTTTTTAAAAACACATAACAAGTTGTGATATGTCAATGTTTTGAACCAATAAAACAATAAACTAATAATAATAAAAATTAAACAATTTTATAAACCATACCTAAACAATAACAATGGTAACCGTGTTGAACTAAAAACAAAGACCTACTAATTATATATTTAAGCACAACACAATTTGGAAAAGGGGATAGTAGAATCCTGACTCCAAAAATACTACGTGTCCCCATTGTCCACACATTTTAAGGGAAGAAAGGGAGATGTTTATTTTAGAAGTATTATACTGTAAAGTTGTATTTTTAAAGATCTTAGGCTCTGACATATTT